>JADLZL010000030.1:0-56350 GCA_015844335.1 Chrysopogon serrulatus | reverse complement strand
ACTTGTAAGTGCGCTTCGAAAACTGTGCATTGAGCGTGCGACGAATTACCATGACTCAAGCGTGGTAGCGACCGTGCGCTTGTTCCACGTCACCTAAGATGAGCATCGATGCAACAAAATTTTTTTGCACACTTGTGGTGTGCTTCCCAGCCGATGCATCGAGCGTGCGACGACATTACCAGCGACTCCAAACGTGGTAACGACTGTGCCGCTGTTCCCGTCACCTAAGATGAGCATCGGTGCAACAAAATTTTTTTTGCACACTTCTGGTGTGCTTCCCGAAGTCGTGCATCGAGCGTGCGGCGACATTACCACGACTCCAAGCGTGGTAACGACCGTTGCACTTGTTCCACGTCACCTAAGATGAGCATCCGCACAACAAAATTTTTTGCACACTTCTGGTGTGTTCCCGAAAGCCGTGCATCGAACGTGCGGCGACATTACCAACGACTCGAACATTGGTAACGACCGTGCACTTGTTCCACGTCACCTAAGATAAGCATCGGCGCAATAAAATTTTTTGCACACTTACGGTGCGCTTCGAAAAAGCGTGCATCGAGCGTGCGGCGAGATTACCAGCGACTCAAAGCGTGGTAACGACCATGCACTTGTTCCGCGTCACCTAAGATGAGCATCGATTGCAACAAAATTTTTTTTGTACACTTGACGGTGTGTGCTTCACTGAAAACTGTGCATCGAGCGTGCGACGACCTTACCACCGACTCAAATGTGGTAACGACCGTGCACTTGTTCCGTCACCTAAGATAAGCATCGGTGCAATAAAATTTTTTGCACACACGTGGTGCGCTTCCGAAAACGTGCATCGAGCGTGCGGCGACATTACCCGCCCGACTCCAAGCGTGGTAACGGCCGTGCACTTGTTCCACGTCACCTAAGATGAGCATCGTGCAACAAAATATTTTTTTTTGCACACTTGTGGTGCGCTTCCGACAAGCGTGCATCGAGCGTGCGGCGAGATTACCACTGACTCCAAGCGTGGTAACGACCGTGCACTTGTTCCACGTCACCTAAGATGAGCATCCGTTGCAACAAAAATTTTTTGCACAGTTACGGTATGCTTCTTCAAAAGCCGTGCATCAAGCGTGCGACGACATTACCACGACTCAAACGTGGTAACGACCGTGCGCTTGTTCCACGTCACCTAAGATAAGCATCGCAGCGCCAACAAAAATTTTTTTACACACTTGTGGTGCGCTTCCCGAAATGTCGTGCATCGAGCGTGCGGCGAGATTACCACGGACTCCAAGCGTGGTAACGACCGTGCACTTGTTCCGCGTCACCTAAGATGAGCATCCGGTGCAACAAAATTTTTTGCACACTTCGGTGTGCTTCCGCCGTGCATCGAGCGTGCGGCGACATTACCACCCGACACCAAGCGTGGTAACGGCGTGCACTTGTTCCCGTCACCTAAGATAAGCATCGGCGCAATAAAATTTTTTGCACACCGGTGCGCTTCCCGAAAGTCGTGCATCGAGCGTGCGGCGAGATTACCACGACTCCAAGCGTGGTAACGGCCGTGCACTTGTTCCGTCACCAAAGATGAGCATCCGATGCAACAAAATTTTTTTTGTACACTTGTGGTGCGCTTCAAAACGTGCATTGAATGTGCGGCGAGATTACCACTGACTCCAAGCGTGGTAACGACCGTGCACTTGTTCCGCGTCACCTAAGATGAGCATCCGGTGCAACAAAATTTTTTTGCACACTTACGGTGTGCTTCGAAAGCCATGCATCGAGCGTGCGACGACATTACCACTGACTCCAAGCGTGGTAACAACTGTGCACTTGTTCCGTCACCTAAGATAAGCATCGGCGCAATAAAATTTTTTTTTTTGCACACGTGTCTGCGCTTCGAAAGTCGTGCATCGAGCGTGCGGCGAGATTACCACTGACTCCAAGCGTGGTAACGACCGTGCACTTGTTCCGTCACCAAACATGAGCATCCGATGCAACAAAATTTTTTTTTTGCACACTTGTGGTGCGCTTCCCGAAAACTGTGCATTGAATGTGCGGCGAGATTACCACGACTCCAAACGTGGTAACGACCGTGCACTTGTTCCGTCACCTAAGATGAGCATCGGTGCAACAAAATTTTTTTGCACACTTGTGGTGTGCTTCCCGAAAGCCGTGCATCGAGCGTGCGACGACATTACCACTGACTCAAACGTGGTAACGACTGCGCACTTGTTCCGTCACCTAAGAAAAAGCATCCGGCGCAATAAAAATTTTTTTGCACACTTGTGGTGCGCTTCCAAAGTCGTGCATCGAGCGTGCGACGAGATTACCAGCGACTCCAAGCGTGGTAACGACCGTGCACTTGTTCCGTCACCAAAGATGAGCATCGATGCAACAAAATTTTTTGCACACTTGTGGTGTGCTTCCGAAAAAACGTGCATCGAGCGTGCGGCGAGATTACCACTGACTCCAAACGTGGTAACGACCCGTGCACTTGTTCCACGTCACCTAAGATGAGCATCCGGTGCAACAAAATTTTTTTGCACACATTTCGGTGTGCTTCCTTCCCGAAAGCCGTGCATCAAGCGTGCGGCGACATTACCACTTGACTCCAAGCGTGGTAACGGCCGTGCACTTGTTCCACGCCACCTAAGATGAGCATCCGGTGCAACAAAATTTTTTTGCACACTTCGGTGTGTTCCGAAAAGCCGTGCATCGAGCGTGCGGCGACATTACCAGCGACTCGAAGCGTGGTAACGGCGTGCGCACTTGTTCCGTCACCTAAGATAAGCATCGGCGCAATAAATTTTTTTGCACACACAGTGCGCTTCGAAAAAAAGCGTGCATCGAGCGTGCGGCGAGATTACCACTTGACTCAAGCGTGGTAACGACCATGCACTTGTTCCACGTCACCTAAGATGAGCATCCGATTGCAACAAAATTTTTTTGCACACTTCTGGTGTGCTTCGAAAGCCGTGCATCGAGCGTGCGGCGACCTTACCACTGACTCAAATGTGGTAACGACTGTGCACTTGTTCCGTCACCTAAGATAAGCATCTGGTGCAATAAATTTTTTTTTGCACACTTGGTGCGCTTCGAAAGTCGTGCATCGAGCGTGCGGCGAGATTACCACCGACTCAAAGCGTGGTAACGACCGTGCACTTGTTCCGCGTCACCAAAGATGAGCATCCGATGCAACAAAATATTTTTGCACACACTTATGGTGCGCTTCCGAAAAGCGTGCATCGAGCGTGCGGCGAGATTACCACTGACTCCAAAGCGTGGTAGCGACCGTGCACTTGTTCCGTCACCTAAGATGAGCATCCGTTGCAACAAAATTTTTTTGCACACTTCGGTATGCTTCCGGCCGTGCATCAAGCGTGCGACGACATTACCACTGACTCCAAGCGTGGTAACGGCGTACGTGCACTTGTTCCGTCACCTAAGATAAGCATCGAACAAAAATTTTTTGCACACCGGTGGTGCGCTTCCCGAAAGTCGTGCATCGAGCGTGCGGCGAGATTACCACGGACTCAAAGCGTGGTAACGACCGTGCACTTGTTCCGTCACCTAAGATGAGCATCCGGTGCAACAAAATTTTTTGCACACTTCTGGTGTGTTCTTCGGCCGTGCATCGAGCGTGCGGCGACATTACCACCGACTCAAAGCGTGGTAACGACTGTGCACTTGTTCCACGTCACCTAAGATAAGCATCGGCGCAATAAAATTTTTTGCACACCGGTGGTGCGCTTCCGAAAGTCGTGCATCGAGCGTGCGGCGAGATTACCACCCGACTCCAAGCGTGGTAACGGCCGGTGCACTTGTTCCCGTCACCAAAGATGAGCATCCGATGCAACAAAATTTTTTTGTACACTTGTGGTCGCTTCCAAGCGTGCATTGAATGTGCGGCGAGATTACCACTGACTCCAAGCGTGGTAACGACCGTGCACTTGTTCCGCGTCACCTAAGATGAGCATCCGGTGCAACAAAATTTTTTTTGCACACTTACGGTGTGCTTCCCGAAAACCATGCATCAAGCGTGCGGCGACATTACCACTGACTCCAAGCGTGGTAACAACTGCGCACTTGTTCCGCGTCACCTAAGAAAAGCATCAGGCAACAAAAAATTTTTTTGCACACCTGTGGTGCGCTTCGAAAGTCGTGCATCGAGCGTGCGGCGAGATTACCACGACTCAAACGTGGTAACGACCGTGCACTTGTTCCCGTCACCAAACATGAGCATCCGATGCAACAAAATTTTTTTGTACACTTGTGATGCGCTTCCCGAAAAGCGTGCATCGAATGTGCGGCGAGATTACCACGACTCCAAGCGTGGTAACGACCGTGCACTTGTTCCACGTCACCTAAGATGAGCATCGGTGCAA
Organism: Chrysopogon serrulatus; assembly: GCA_015844335.1. Taxonomy (NCBI): domain Eukaryota; kingdom Viridiplantae; phylum Streptophyta; class Magnoliopsida; order Poales; family Poaceae; genus Chrysopogon; species Chrysopogon serrulatus. Next base: position 51,989 of record JADLZL010000030.1, on the reverse strand, counting down.
CAAAATTTTTTTTGCACACTTCTGGTGTGCTTCCCGAAAAGCCGTGCATCGAGCGTGCGGCGACATTACCACTTGACTCCAAGCGTGGTAGCGACTCTGCACTTGTTCCGCGTCACCTAAGATGAGCATCCGATGCAATAAAATTTTTTTGCACACTTGTGGTGCGCTTCGAAAAGTCGTGCATCGAGCGTGCGGCGAGATTACCAGCGACTCAAGCGTGGTAACGACCGTGCGCTTGTTCCGTCACCAAAGATGAGCATCCGATGCAACAAAATTTTTTTTTGCACACTTGTGGTGTGCTTCCGAAAAAGTGCATCGAGCGTGCGGCGAGATTACCACCGACTCCAAACGTGGTAACGACCGTGCACTTGTTCCGTCACCTAAGATGAGCATCCGGTGCAACAAAATTTTTTGCACATTTCTGGTGTGCTTCTTCGAAAGCCGTGCATCAAGCGTGCGGCGACATTACCACTTGACTCCAAACGTGGTAACGACCGTGCACTTGTTCCACGCCACCTAAGATGAGCATCCGGTGCAACAAAATTTTTTTGCACACTTCGGTGTGTTCCGAAAGCCGTGCATCGAGCGTGCGGCGACATTACCACTCGACTCGAAGCGTGGTAACGGCCAGGTCACTTGTTCCACGTCACCTAAGATAAGCATCGGCGCAATAAATTTTTTTGCACACACGTAGTGCGCTTCGAAAGTCGTGCATCGAGCGTGCGGCGAGATTACCACCCGACTCCAAGCGTGGTAACGACCATGCACTTGTTCCACGTCACCTAAGATGAGCATCCGATGCAACAAAATTTTTTGCACACTTACGGTATGCTTCCCAGAAGCCGTGCATCGAGCGTCGCGGCGACCTTACCACCCGACTCAAATGTGGTAACGACCAAAGTGCACTTGTTCCACGTCACCTAAGATAAGCATCGGTGCAATAAATTTTTTTTTTGCACACCTGTGGTGCGCTTCGAAAGTCGTGCATCGAGCGTGCGGCGAGATTACCACCCGACTCCAAAGCGTGGTAACGACCGTGCACTTGTTCCACGTCACCTAAGATGAGCATCCGATGCAACAAAATATTTTTGCACACTTATGGTGCGCTTCCGACAAGCGTGCATCGAGCGTCGCGACGAGATTACCACTGACTCCAAGCGTGGTAACGACCGTGCACTTGTTCCGTCACCTAAGATGAGCATCCGTTGCAACAAAATTTTTTTTACACACTTACGGTATGCTTCCTGAAAGCCGTGCATCAAGCGTGCGGCGACATTACCACGACTCCAAGCGTGGTAACGGCCGTGCACTTGTTCCACGTCACCTAAGATAAGCATCCGGCGCAACAAAATTTTTTTGCACACTTGTGGTGCGCTTCGAAAGTCGTGCATCGAAACGTGCGGCGAGATTACCACGGACTCCAAGCGTGGTAACGGCCGTGCACTTGTTCCGCGTCACCTAAGATGAGCATCCGGTGCAACAAAATTTTTTTGCACACTTCACCTAAGTGTGCTTCCGAAAGCCGTGCATCGAGCGTGCGGCGACATTACCACCCGACTCCAAGCGTGGTAACGACCGTACGCATTCCCCGTCACCTAAGATAAGCATCTGGGCGCAATAAAATTTTTTTTGCACACCAGTGTGCGCTTCGAAAAGTCGTGCATCGAGCGTGCGGCGAGATTACCACGACTCCAAACGTGGTAACGGCCGTGCACTTGTTCCACGTCACCAAAGATGAGCATCCGATGCAACAAAATTTTTTGTACACTTGTGGTGCGCTTCAGCTATTGCATCGAATGTGCGGCGAGATTACCACCGACTCCAAACGTGGTAACGACCGTGCACTTGTTCCACGTCACCTAAGATGAGCATCCGGTGCAACAAAATTTTTTGCACACTTACGGTGTGCTTCCGAAAGCCATGCATCGAATGTGCGACGACATTACCACCGACTCCAAGCGTGGTAACGACTGTGCACTTGTTCCCGTCACCTAAGATAAGCATCGGCGCAATAAAATTTTTTTTTTTGCACACGTGTCTGTGGTGCGCTTCCGAAAGTCGTGCATCGAGCGTGCGGCGAGATTACCAGCGACTCCAAGCGTGGTAACGACCGTGCACTTGTTCCGTCACCAAAGATGAGCATCCGATGCAACAAAATTTTTTTGTACACTTGTGGTGCGCTTCAGCGGCGTGCATTGAATGTGCGGCGAGATTACCAGCGACTCCAAGCGTGGTAACGACCGGTGCACTTGTTCCGCGTCACCTAAGATGAGCATCCGGTGCAACAAAATTTTTTTGCACACTTCCGGTGTGCTTCTTCGAAAGCCGTGCATCGAGCGTGCGGCGACGACATTACCACTGACTCCAAAGCGTGGTAACGACTGGTGCTTGTTCCGCGTCACCTAAGAAAAGCATCGGCGCAATAAAATTTTTTTGCACACTTGTGGTGCGCTTCGAAAGCCGTGCATCGAGCGTGCGGCGACATTACCAGCGACTCAAGCGTGGTAACGACCGTGCACTTGTTCCACGTCACCAAAGATGAGCATCGATGCAACAAAATTTTTTGCACACTTGTGGTGCGCTTCACTTCGAAAGTGTGCATCGAGCGTGCGGCGAGATTACCAGCGACTCCAAGCGTGGTAGCGGCCATGCACTTGTTCCGTCACCTAAGATGAGCATCCGGTGCAACAAAATTTTTTGCACACTTCTGGTGTGCTTCCGAAAAGTCGTGCATCAAGCGTGCGGCGACATTACCACTTGACTCCAAACGTGGTAACGACCATGCACTTGTTCCACGTCACCTAAGATGAGCATCGGTGCAACAAAATTTTTTTGCACACTTCGGTGTGCTTCGAAAGCCGTGCATCGAGCGTGCGGCGACATTACCAGCGACTCGAAGCGTGGTAACGGCCGTGCACTTGTTCCGTCACCTAAGATAAGCATCTGGCGCAATAAAATTTTTTGCACACGTGGTGCGCTTCCCGAAAAGTCGTGCATCGAGCGTGCGGCGAGATTACCACGACTCAAGCGTGGTAACGACCATGCACTTGTTCCACGTCACCTAAGATGAGCATCCGGTGCAACAAAATTTTTTTGCACACTTGTGGTGCGCTTCCGAAAACCGTGCATCGAGCGTGCGACGACATTACCACGACTCCAAATGTGGTAACGGCCGTGCACTTGTTCCGTCACCTAAGATAAGCATCGGTGCAATAAAATTTTTGCACACACGTGGTGCGCTTCAAAATTCTTTGCATCGAGCGTGCGGCGAGATTACCACTGACTCAAATGTGGTAACGACCGTGCACTTGTTCCACGTCACCAAAGATGAGCATCCGGCGCAACAAAATTTTTTTGCACACTTATGTGCGCTTCCGACAAGCGTGCATCGAGCGTGCGGCGAGATTACCACCGACTCCAAGCGTGGTAACGACCGTGCACTTGTTCCGTCACCTAAGATGAGCATCCGTTGCAACAAAAATTTTTTGCACACGTTACGGTATGCTTCCGAAAAGCCGTGCATCAAGCGTGCGACGACATTACCACCCGACTCCAAGCGTGGTAACGACCCGTGCACTTGTTCCCGCGTCACCTAAGATAAGCATCTGGCGCAACAAAATTTTTTTTACACACGTGGTGCGCTTCCCGAAAGTCGTGCATCGAACGTGCGGCGAGATTACCACTGACTCAAACGTGGTAACGACCGTGCACTTGTTCCACGTCACCTAAGATGAGCATCCGGTGCAACAAAATTTTTTGCACACTTCGGTGTGCTTCCGAAAGCCGTGCATCGAGCGTGCGGCGACATTACCACCCGACTCCAAGCGTGGTAACGACTGTGCACTTGTTCCACGTCACCTAAGATAAGCATCTGGGCGCAATAAAATTTTTTTGCACACACGTGGTGCGCTTCCCGAAAGTCGTGCATCGAGCGTGCGGCGAGATTACCACGACTCCAAGCGTGGTAACGACCGTGCACTTGTTCCACGTCACCAAAGATGGGCATCCGATGCAACAAAATTTTTTTGTACACTTGTGGTGCGCTTACCGAAAACTGTGCATTGAATGTGCGGCGAGATTACCACCCGACTCCAAGCGTGGTAACGACCGGTGCACTTGTTCCACGTCACCTAAGATGAGCATCCGGTGCAACAAAATTTTTTTGCACACTTACCAGGTGTGCTTCCCGAAAGCCGTGCATCGAGCGTGCGACGACATTACCAACCGACTCCAAACGTGGTAACGACTGTGCACTTGTTCCGCGTCACCTAAGAAAAGCATCCGGTGCAACAAAATTTTTTGCACACTTGTGGTGCGCTTCGAGCGTGCATCGAGCGTGCGACGACATTACCACTGACTCCAAATGTGGTAACGACCGTGCACTTGTTCCACGTCACCAAAGATGAGCATCCGATGCAACAAAATTTTTTTGCACACTTGTGGCGCGCTTCACGAAAGCGTGCATCGAGCGTGCGGCGAGATTACCACTGACTCGAAACGTGGTAACGACCGTGCACTTGTTCCACGTCACCTAAGATAAGCATCGGCGCAATAAAATTTTTTGCACACCTGTGGTGCGCTTCGAAAGTCGTGCATCGAGCGTGCGGCGACATTACCACTGACTCCAAACGTGGTAACGACCATGCACACTTGTTCCACGTCACCTAAGATGAGCATCGGTGCAACAAAATTTTTTTGCACACTTCTGGTGTGCTTCCCGAAAGCCGTGCATCGAGCGTGCGGCGACATTACCACCCGACTCGAAGCGTGGTAACCACTATGCACTTGTTCCACGTCACCTAAGATAAGCATCTGGCGCAATAAAATTTTTTGCACACCTGTGGTGCGCTTCCGAAAGTCGTGCATCGAGCGTGCGGCGAGATTACCACTGACTCCAAACGTGGTAACGACCGTGCACTTGTTCCACGTCACCAAAGATGAGCATCCGATGCAACAAAATTTTTTTGCACACTTGTGGTGCGCTTCACGAAAGCCGTGCATCGAGCGTGCGGCGACATTACCACCCGACTCCAAACGTGGTAACGACCGTGCACTTGTTCCACGTCACCTAAGATGAGCATCGGTGCAACAAAATTTTTTTGCACACACTTCCAGTGTGTTCCCGAAAGTCGTGCATCGAGCGTGCGGCGACATTACCACTGACTCCAAATGTGGTAACGACCGTGCACTTGTTCCACGTCACCTAAGATAAGCATCCGGCGCAACAAAATTTTTTGCACACTTGTGGTGCGCTTCCCGAAAGTCGTGCATCGAGCGTGCGGCGAGATTACCACTGACTCCAAACGTGGTAACGACCGTGCACTTGTTCCGCGTCACCTAAGATGAGCATCCGGTGCAACAAAATTTTTTTGCACACTTCGGTGTGCTTCCCCAAAGCCGTGCATCGAGCGTGCGGCGACATTACCACTGACTCCAAAGCGTGGTTACGACTGTGCACTTGTTCCACGTCACCTAAGATAAGCATCGGCGCAACAAAATTTTTTTTGCACACACGTGGTGCGCTTCCCGAAAGTCGTGCATCGAGCGTGCGGCGAGATTACCACGACTCAAACGTGGTAACGACCGTGCACTTGTTCCACGTCACCAAAGATGAGCATCCGATGCAACAAAATTTTTTTGCACACTTGTGGTGCGCTTCCCGAAAAGCGTGCATTGAATGTGCGACGAGATTACCACTTGACTCCAAACGTGGTAACGACCGTGCACTTGTTCCACGTCACCTAAGATGAGCATCCGTTGCAACAAAATTTTTTTGCACACTTCTGGTATGCTTCCCCGAAAGCCGTGCATCGAGCGTGCGGCGACATTACCACTTGACTCCAAGCGTGGTAACGGCTCTGCACTTGTTCCACGTCACCTAAGATAAGCATCAAAATTTTTGGCACAACAAAAATTTTTTGCACACCTGTGGTGCGCTTCCCGAAAAGTCGTGCATCGAACTGCGGCGAGATTACCACTGACTCCAAACGTGGTAACGACCGTGCACTTGTTCCACGTCACCTAAGATGAGCATCGGTGCAACAAAATTTTTTGCACACTTCTGGTGTGCTTCCGGCATCCGCCGTGCATCGAGCGTGCGGCGACATTACCACGACTCCAAGCGTGGTAACGGCGTGCACTTGTTCCACGTCACCTAAGATAAGCATCGGCCAAATAAAATTTTTTTTTGCACACGTGGTGCGCTTCCCGAAAGTCGTGCATCGAGCGTGCGGCGAGATTACCACTGACTCCAAGCGTGGTAACGACCGTGCACTTGTTCCGCGTCACCAAAGATGGGCATCCGATGCAACAAAATTTTTTGTACACTTGTGGTGCGCTTACGAAAAGCTGTGCATTGAATGTGCGGCGAGATTACCAACCGACTCCAAAGCGTGGTAACGACCGTGCACTTGTTCCACGTCACCTAAGATGAGCATCCGGTGCAACAAAATTTTTTTTTGCACACTTCTGGTGTGCTTCTTCCCGCGTGCATCGAGCGTGCGGCGACATTACCACCACGACTCCAAAGCGTGGTAACGACTGCGCACTTGTTCCACGTCACCTAAGATGAGCATCGGATGCAACAAAATTTTTTGCACACTTGTGGTGCGCTTCCAAAGCGTGCATCGAATGTGCGACATTACCACTGACTCCAAATGTGGTAACGGCCGTGCACTTGTTCCCGTCACCTAAGATAAGCATCGGTGCAACAAAATTTTTTGCACACTTGTGGTGTGCTTCCCGAAAGCCGTGCATCAAGCGTGCGGCGACATTACCACTTGACTCCAAGCGTGGTAACGGCCCGTGCACTTGTTCCACGTCACCTAAGATGAGCATCGGTGCAACAAAATTTTTTTGCACACACACGGTGCGCTTCCAAGCGAAGTCGTGCATCGAATGTGCGGCGAGATTACCACTGACTCCAAGCGTGGTAACGACCGTGCACTTGTTCCACGTCACCAAAGATGAGCATCGGTGCAACAAAATTTTTTTTGCACACTTCGGTGTGCTTCCCTAAAGCCGTGCATCGAGCGTGCGGCGACATTACCAACGACTCCAAACGTGGTAACGGCTGTACACTTGTTCCGCGTCACCTAAGATAAGCGTCGGCGCAATAAAATTTTTTTTTGCACACCTGTGGTGCGCATCCCGAAAAGTCGTGCATCGAGCGTGCGGCGAGATTACCACTGACTCCAAGCGTGGTAGCGACCGTGCACTTGTTCCACGTCACCAAACATGAGCATCCGATGCAACAAAATTTTTTGTACACTTGTGGCGCTTACCGAAAACGTGCATTGAATGTGCGACGAGATTACCACGACTCCAAGCGTGGTAACGACCGTGCACTTGTTCCACGTCACCTAAGATGAGCATCCGGTGCAACAAAATTTTTTTGCACACTTCGGTGTGCTTCCCGAAAGCCGTGCATCGAGCGTGCGACGACATTACCATGACTCCAAACGTGGTAACGACTGTGCACTTGTTCCACGTCACCTAAGAAAAAGCATCGGCGCAATAAAAATTTTTTGCTCACTTGTGGTGCGCTTCCCGAAAGTCGTGCATCGAGCGTGCGACGAGATTACCACTGACTCAAACGTGGTAACGACCGTGCACTTGTTCTCACGTCACCAAAGATGAGCATCCGATGCAACATATTTTTTTTTGCACACTTGTGGTGCGCTTCACGAAAATTGTGCATCGAGCGTGCGGCGAGATCACCACGACTCCAAGCGTGGTAACGACCGTGCACTTGTTCCACGTCACCTAAGATGAGCATCGGTGCAACAAAATTTTTTTGCACATTTCTGGTGTGCTTCCCGAAAGCCGTGCATCAAGCGTGCGGCGACATTACCACTGACTCCAAACGTGGTAACGACCGTGCACTTGTTCCACGCCACCTAAGATGAGCATCCGGTGCAACAAAATTTTTTGCACACTTCGGTGTGTTCGAAAGCCGTGCATCGAGCGTGCGGACGACATTACCACTGACTCGAAACGTGGTAACGACTGTGCACTTGTTCCACGTCACCTAAGATAAGCATCCGGCGCAATAAATTTTTTTGCACACCTATGGTGCGCTTCCGAAAGTCGTGCATCGAGCGTGCGGCGAGATTACCACGACTCCAAACGTGGTAACGACCATGCACTTGTTCCACGTCACCTAAGATGAGCATCCGGTGCAACAAAATTTTTTGGCACACTTCGGTATGCTTCCCGAAAGCCGTGCATCGAGCGTGCGACGACCTTACCACATGACTCCAAATGTGGTAACGACGTGCACTTGTTCCACGTCACCTAAGATAAGCATCTGGTGCAATAAATTTTTTTGCACACCTGTGGTGCGCTTCCCCGAAGTCGTGCATCGAGCGTGCGGCGAGATTACCACCGACTCCAAACGTGTGTAACGACCGTGCACTTGTTCCACGTCACCAAAGATGAGCATCCGATGCAACAAAATATTTTTGCACACTTATGGTGCGCTTCCCGACAACTGTGCATCGAACGTGCGACGAGATTACCACTGACTCCAAATGTGGTAACGACCGTGCACTTGTTCCACGTCACCTAAGATGAGCATCCGTTGCAACAAAAATTTTTTGCACGATTCGGTATGCTTCCCGAAAGCCGTGCATCAAGCGTGCGGCGACATTACCACTGACTCCAAACGTGGTAACGATCAGGTGCACTTGTTCCACGTCACCTAAGATAGGCATCTGGCGGAACAAAATTTTTTGCACACACTGTGGTGCGCTTCCCGAAAGTCGTGCATCGAAACTGCGACGAGATTACCACCGGACTCCAAACGTGGTAACGACCGTGCACTTGTTCCACGTCACCTAAGATGAGCATCGGTGCAACAAAATTTTTTTTGCACACTTACGGTGTGCTTCCGAAAGCCGTGCATCGAGCGTGCGACGACATTACCAGCGACACCAAACGTGGTAACGACTGTGCACTTGTTCCACGTCACCTAAGATAAGCATCTGGCGCAATAAAATTTTTTGCACACCGGTGGTGCGCTTCCCGAAAGTCGTGCATCGAGCGTGCGACGAGATTACCACCGACTCCAAGCGTGGTAACGGCCAGTGCACTTGTTCCACGTCACCTAAGATGAGCATCCGGCGCAACAAAATTTTTTGCACACTTCTGGTGTGCTTCCCGCCGTGCATCGAGCGTGCGGCGACATTACCACTGACTCCAAACGTGGGTAACGACTGCGCACTTGTTCCACGTCACCTAAGAAAAGCATCGGCGCAATAAAAATTTTTTGCACACTTGTGGTGCGCTTCCAAAGTCGTGCATCGAGCGTGCGGCGAGATTACCACCGACTCCAAACGTGGTAACGACCGTGCACTTGTTCTACGTCACCAAAGATGAGCATCGATGCAACAAAATTTTTTGCACACTTGTGGTGTGCTTCCTGAAAAAACGTGCATCGAGCGTGCGGCGAGATTACCACTGACTCCAAACGTGGTAACGGCCGTGCACTTGTTCCACGTCACCTAAGATGAGCATCGGTGCAACAAAATTTTTTGCACACTTCTGGTGTGCTTCCCGAAAGCCGTGCATCGAGCGTGCGGCGACATTACCACTGACTCCAAACGTGGTAACGGCTGTGCACTTGTTCCACGTCACCTAAGATAAGCATCTGGCGCAATAAAATTTTTTTGCACACACTGTGGTGCGCTTCGAAAAGTCGTGCATCGAGCGTGCGGCGAGATTACCACTGGCTCCAAACGTGGTAACGACCATGCACTTGTTCCACGTCACCTAAGATGAGCATCCGGTGCAACAAAATTTTTTGCACACTTCTGGTGTGCTTCCTTCCGCCGTGCATCGAGCGTGCGACGACATTACCACCGACTCGAAACGTGGTAACCACTATGCAATTGTTCCACGTCACCTAAGATAAGCATCTGGCGCAATAAAAAAATTTTTGCACACCTGTGGTGCGCTTCGAAAGTCGTGCATCGAGCGTGCGGCGAGATTACCACCGACTCCAAACGTGGTAACGACCGTGCACTTGTTCCACGTCACCAAAGATGAGCATCCGATGCAACAAAATTTTTTGCACACTTGTGGTGCGCTTCACGAAAGCGTGCATCGAACGTGCGACGAGATTACCACTGACTCCAAACGTGGTAACGACCGTGCACTTGTTCCACGTCACCTAAGAAGAGCATCCAGTGCAACAAAATTTTTTTGCAGACGACATTACCACTGACTCCAAATGTGGTAACGACTGTGCACTTGTTCCACGTCACCTAAGATAAGCATCGGCGCAACAAAATTTTTTTGCACACCTGTGGTGCGCTTCCCGAAAGTCGTGCATCGAACGTGCGACGAGATTACCACTGACTCCAAACGTGGTAACGACCGTGCACTTGTTCCACGTCACCTAAGAAGAGCATCCGGTGCAACAAATTTTTTTTGCACACTTCTGGTGTGCTTCCCGAAAGCCGTGCATCGAACGTGCAACGACATTACCACTGACTCCAAACGTGGTTACGACTGTGCACTTGTTCCACGTCACCTAAGATAAGCATCTGGCGCAATAAAATTTTTTTGCACACCTGTGGTGCGCTTCCCGAAAGTCGTGCATCGAACGTGCGACGAGATTACCACTGACTCCAAACGTGGTAACGACCGTGCACTTGTTCCACGTCACCAAAGATGGGCATCCGATGCAACAAAAATTTTTTGTACACTTGTGGTGCGCTTACCGAAAACTGTGCATTGAATGTGCGACGAGATTACCACTGACTCCAAACGTGGTAACGACCGTGCACTTGTTCCACGTCACCTAAGATGAGCATCCGGTGCAACAAAATTTTTTTGCACACTTCTGGTGTGCTTCCCGAAAGCCGTGCATCGAACGTGCGACGACATTACCACTGACTCCAAACGTGGTAACAACTCTGCACTTGTTCCACGTCACCTAAGATAAGCATCTGGCACAACAAAAAATTTTTGCACACCTGTGGTGCGCTTCCCGAAAGTCGTGCATCGAACCTGCGACGAGATTACCACTGACTCCAAACGTGGTAACGACCGTGCACTTGTTCCACGTCACCTAAGATGAGCATCCGGTGCAACAAAATTTTTTTGCGCACTTCTGGTGTGCTTCCCGAAAGCCGTGCATCGAACGTGCAACGACATTACCACTGACACCAAACGTGGTAACGACTGTGCACTTGTTCCACGTCACCTAAGATAAGCATCTGGCCAAATAAAATTTTTTTTGCACACCTGTGGTGCGCTTCCCGAAAGTCGTGCATCGAACGTGCGACGAGATTACCACTGACTCCAAACGTGTAACGACCGTGCACTTGTTCCACGTCACCAAAGATGGGCATCCGATGCAACAAAATTTTTTTGTACACTTGTGGTGCGCTTACCGAAAACTGTGCATTGAATGTGCAACGAGATTACCACTGACTCCAAACGTGGTAACGACCGTGCACTTGTTCCACGTCACCTAAGATGAGCATCCGGTGCAACAAAATTTTTTTGCACACTTCTGCTGTGCTTCCCGAAAGCCGTGCATCGAACGTGCGACGACATTACCACTGACTCCAAATGTGGTAACGACTGTGCACTTGTTCCACGTCACCTAAGATAAGCATCGGTGCAACAAAATTTTTTTGCACACTTCTGGTGTGCTTCCCGAAAGCCGTGCATCAAACGTGCGACGACATTACCACTGACTCCAAACGTGGTAACGACTGTGCACTTGTTCCACGTCACCTAAGATGAGCATCCGGCGCAACAAAAATTTTTTGCACACCTGTGGTGCGCTTCCCGAAAGTCGTGCATCGAACCTGCGACGAGATTACCACTGACTCCAAACGTGGTAACGACCGTGCACTTGTTCCACGTCACCAAAGATGAGCATCCGGTGCAACAAAATTTTTTGCACACTTCGGTGTGCTTCAAAAAGCCGTGCATCGAACGTGCAGCGACATTACCACTGACTCCAAACGTGGTAACGACTGTGCACTTGTTCCACGTCACCTAAGATAAGCGTCGGCGCAATAAAATTTTTTTGCACACCTGTGGTGCGCATCCCGAAAGTCGTGCATCGAACGTGCGACGAGATTACCACTGACTCCAAACGTGGTAACGACCGTGCACTTGTTCCACGTCACCAAACATGAGCATCCGATGCAACAAAATTTTTTTTGTACACTTGTGGCGCGCTTACCGAAAACTGTGCATTGAATGTGCGACGAGATTACCACTGACTCCAAACGTGGTAACGACCGTGCACTTGTTCCACGTCACCTAAGATGAGCATCCGGTGCAACAAAATTTTTTTGCACACTTCTGGTGTGCTTCCCGAAAGCCGTGCATCGAACGTGCGACGACATTACCACTGACTCCAAACGTGGTAACGACTGTGCACTTGTTCCACGTCACCTAAGAAAAAGCATCGGCGCAATAAAAATTTTTTTGCTCACTTGTGGTGCGCTTCCCGAAAAGTCGTGCATCGAGCGTGCGACGAGATTACCACTGACTCCAAACGTGGTAACGACCGTGCACTTGTTCTACGTCACCAAAGATGAGCATCCGATGCAACATATTTTTTTTGCACACTTGTGGTGCGCTTCCCGAAAGCTGTGCATCGAACGTGCGACGAGATTACCACTGACTCCAAACGTGGTAACGACCGTGCACTTGTTCCACGTCACCTAAGATGAGCATCCGGTGCAACAAAATTTTTTTGCACATTTCTGGTGTGCTTCCCGAAAGCCGTGCATCAAACGTGCGACGACATTACCACTGACTCCAAACGTGGTAACGACCGTGCACTTGTTCCACGCCACCTAAGATGAGCATCCGGTGCAACAAAATTTTTTTGCACACTTCTGGTGTGTTCCCGAAAGCCGTGCATCGAACGTGCGACGACATTACCACTGACTCGAAACGTGGTAACGACTGTGCACTTGTTCCACGTCACCTAAGATAAGCATCCGGCGCAATAAATTTTTTTGCACACCTATGGTGCGCTTCCCGAAAGTCGTGCATCGAACGCGTGCGGCGAGATTACCACTCGACTCCAAACGTGGTAACGACCATGCACTTGTTCCACGTCACCTAAGATGAGCATCCGGTGCAACAAAATTTTTTGGCACACTTCTGGTATGCTTCCCGAAAGCCGTGCATCGAACGTGCGACGACCTTACCACTGACTCCAAATGTGGTAACGACTGTGCACTTGTTCCACGTCACCTAAGATAAGCATCTGGTGCAATAAATTTTTTTTTTTACACCTGTGGTGCGCTTCCCGAAAGTCGTGCATCGAACGTGCGGCGACGAGATTACCACTTGACTCCAAACGTGGTAACGACCGTGCACTTGTTCCACGTCACCAAAGATGAGCATCCGATGCAACAAAATATTTTTGCACACTTATGGTGCGCTTCCGACAAGCGTGCATCGAGCGTGCGGCGAGATTACCACCGACTCCAAATGTGGTAACGACCGTGCACTTGTTCCACGTCACCTAAGATGAGCATCCGTTGCAACAAAAATTTTTTGCACAGTTCTGGTATGCTTCCCGAAAGCCGTGCATCAAACGTGCGACGACATTACCACTGACTCCAAACGTGGTAACGACTGTGCACTTGTTCCACGTCACCTAAGATAGGCATCTGGCAGAACAAAAATTTTTTGCACACCTGTGGTGCGCTTCCCGAAAGTCGTGCATCGAAACTGCGACGAGATTACCACAGACTCCAAACGTGGTAACGACCGTGCACTTGTTCCACGTCACCTAAGATGAGCATCCGGTGCAACAAAATTTTTTTGCACACTTCGGTGTGCTTCCCGAAAGCCGTGCATCGAACGTGCGACGACATTACCATCGACACCAAACGTGGTAACGACGTGCACTTGTTCCACGTCACCTAAGATAAGCATCTGGCGCAATAAAATTTTTTGCACACCAGTGGTGCGCTTCCCGAAAGTCGTGCATCGAGCGTGCGGCGAGATTACCACGACTCCAAACGTGGTAACGACCGTGCACTTGTTCCACGTCACCTAAGATGAGCATCCGCGCAACAAAATTTTTTTGCACACTTCGGTGTGCTTCCCGAAAGCCGTGCATCGAACGTGCGACGACATTACCACTGACTCCAAACGTGGTAACGACTCTGCACTTGTTCCACGTCACCTAAGAAAAGCATCTGGCGCAATAAAAATTTTTTTGCACACTTGTGGTGCGCTTCCCGAAAGTCGTGCATCGAACGTGCGACGAGATTACCACTGACTCCAAACGTGGTAACGACCGTGCACTTGTTCTACGTCACCAAAGATGAGCATCTGATGCAACAAAATTTTTTTGCACACTTGTGGTGTGCTTCCTGAAAGCTGTGCATCGAACGTGCGACGAGATTACCACTGACTCCAAACGTGGTAACGACCGTGCACTTGTTCCACGTCACCTAAGATGAGCATCCGGTGCAACAAAATTTTTTTGCACACTTCTGGTGTGCTTCCCGAAAGCCGTGCATCGAACGTGCAGCGACATTACCACTGACTCCAAACGTGGTAACGACTGTGCACTTGTTCCACGTCACCTAAGATAAGCGTCTGGCGCAATAAAATTTTTTTTTGCACACCTGTGGTGCGCATCCCGAAAGTCGTGCATCGAACGTGCGACGAGATTACCACTGACTCCAAACGTGGTAACGACCGTGCACTTGTTCCACGTCACCAAACATGAGCATCCGATGCAACAAAATTTTTTTGTACACATGTGGCGCGCTTACCGAAAACTGTGCATTGAATGTGCGACGAGATTACCACTGACTCCAAACGTGGTAACGACCGTGCACTTGTTCCACGTCACCTAAGATGAGCATCCGGTGCAACAAAATTTTTTTGCACACTTCTGGTGTGCTTCCCGAAAGCCGTGCATCGAACGTGCGACGACATTACCACTGACTCCAAACGTGGTAACGACTCTGCACTTGTTCCACGTCACCTAAGAAAAGCATCTGGCGCAATAAAATTTTTTTTGCACACTTGTGGTGCGCTTCCCGAAAGTCGTGCATCGAACGTGCGACGAGATTACCACTGACTCCAAACGTGGTAACGACCGTGCACTTGTTCTACGTCACCAAAGATGAGCATCCGATGCAACAAAATTTTTTTGCACACTTGTGGTGCGCTTCCTGAAAAAGCTGTGCATCGAGCGTGCGACGAGATCACCACCGACTCAAACGTGGTAACGACCGTGGACTTGTTCCACGTCACCTAAGATGAGCATCCGGTGCAACAAAATTTTTTTGCACATTTCTGGTGTGCTTCCCGAAAGCCGTGCATCAAACGTGCGACGACATTACCACTGACTCCAAACGTGGTAACGACCGTGCACTTGTTCCACGCCACCTAAGATGAGCATCCGGTGCAACAAAATTTTTTTGCACACTTCGGTGTGTTCCCGAAAGCCGTGCATCGAACGTGCGACGACATTACCACTGACTCGAAACGTGGTAACGACTGTGCACTTGTTCCACGTCACCTAAGATAAGCATCTGGCGCAATAAATTTTTTTTTTGCACACCTGTGGTGCGCTTCCCGAAAGTCGTGCATCGAACGTGCGACGAGATTACCACTGACTCCAAACGTGGTAACGACCATGCACTTGTTCCACGTCACCTAAGATGAGCATCCGGTGCAACAAAATTTTTTGGCACACTTCTGGTATGCTTCCCGAAAGCCGTGCATCGAACGTGCGACGACCTTACCACTGACTCCAAGTGTGGTAACGACTGTGCACTTGTTCCACGTCACCTAAGATAAGCATCTGGTGCAATAAATTTTTTTTTGCACACCTGTGGTGCGCTTCCCGAAAGTCGTGCATCGAACGTGCGACGAGATTACCACTGACTCCAAACGTGGTAACGACCGTGCACTTGTTCCACGTCACCAAAGATGAGCATCCGATGCAACAAAATATTTTTGCACACTTATGGTGCGCTTCCGACAAGCGTGCATCGAGCGTGCGGCGAGATTACCACTGACTCCAAACGTGGTAACGACCGTGCACTTGTTCCACGTCACCTAAGATGAGCATCCGTTGCAACAAAAATTTTTTGCACAGTTCTGGTATGCTTCCCGAAAGCCGTGCATCAAGCGTGCGACGACATTACCATCGACTCCAAAAACGTGGTAACGACGTGCACTTGTTCCACGTCACCTAAGATAAGCATCCGGCAGAACAAAAATTTTTGCACACCTGTGGTGCGCTTCCCGAAAGTCGTGCATCGAAACTGCGGCGACGAGATTACCACGGACTCCAAACGTGGTAACGACCGTGCACTTGTTCCACGTCACCTAAGATGAGCATCCGGTGCAACAAAATTTTTTTGCACACTTCTGGTGTGCTTCCCGAAAGCCGTGCATCGAACGTGCGGCGACATTACCACTGACTCCAAACGTGGTAACGACCGTGCACTTGTTCCACGTCACCTAAGATAAGCGTCCCGGCGCAATAAAATTTTTTTTTTTGCACCTGTGGTGCGCATCCCGAAAGTCGTGCATCGAACGTGCGACGAGATTACCACTGACTCCAAACGTGGTAACGACCGTGCACTTGTTCCACGTCACCAAACATGAGCATCCGATGCAACAAAATTTTTTGTACACATGTGGCGCGCTTACGAAAAAACTGTGCATTGAATGTGCGGCGAGATTACCACTGACTCCAAACGTGGTAACGACCGTGCACTTGTTCCACGTCACCTAAGATGAGCATCCGGTGCAACAAAATTTTTTGCACACTTCGGTGTGCTTCCCGAAAGCCGTGCATCGAACGTGCGAGGACATTACCACTGACTCCAAACGTGGTAACGACTCTGCACTTGTTCCACGTCACCTAAGAAAAGCATCTGGCGCAATAAAAATTTTTTTGCACACTTGTGGTGCGCTTCCCGAAAGTCGTGCATCGAACGTGCGACGAGATTACCACTGACTCCAAACGTGGTAACGACCGTGCACTTGTTCCACGTCACCAAAGATGATGTGAACCCGTTAGGGTTTATGCCCGATCTTTCGATGAGAGGCGTGGGATAACTCGATTGGTGGATGGAGATGACGTTCACGGCTCGACTACAGCCTTCCAAGACTGCGCCTTAGCAACCGATACACCACCCCAATGGCTGTCACGATCTTGTGAAGCGCGACACCCGGCCACTAGGGCACTCGTCCTGCAAGCAATCGAAGAACCAGCAAGAACAAGTAGAACAAGTACTGAATTACTAGATGTAAATGAAGGTTTCAAACTCAATCTCCAATGAAGTGGGGTTCCGAAGACAAGAAGACGGGCGACTGATCCAGCACGCGCGCTTACAAGCAAGTAGCAAAGGCTAAACTTGATCTAAACAAAACCCAATCTGTTTGTGACGGCTATAGAGGTATATGTGAGGGTGGAGGACGACCTTAGACCTGGTTGGGGTCGTTCTACAACCCTAGGACGCGCCCCTATTGGGCCCTACTTGATACACGGACCATCGGCCCAAAATAAGGTGACGCAGCACCTGGCAGAAAACCTATCGGCCTTATTTGGGTCGTTGCCGCTGCGTCTGAGAAGATATGGACCTGAGACTAGATCCATCTGAAAGTAGACTTGATAAGCTTTCCAACAAGTATTAGAACGTCCCAATTGGAGTCCATATGAAGCCATGGTGACCCGAACAAGTTGGATATATTCTGCAGTCCGAATCCAATTCCAAAACGTATTGGATTTGGACTTCTTCTTTCCCTTAGGCTAGAAGTGACGTGGTGGCCTGATTGAGGACGTTGAGGATACTTGGACTTGGCCTCAATCATCTTTGTTAAGGTTCCATGCTTCCCATATGCAATCATCCCTTCACAAGTTGGCATTGCCTCACAATCTGAGCGCAGCCATCGTAAACCCTTTCCTTGTTGATCTTTTCTGTTTCCATGTTGATCTTCTCCATCATTCCTGAGCAAAACAAGAGTGCACGTGTCTCCAAGATCTAAACAAGATGGATAGGAGCTCAAGAGGGAACTCACTTGATGATTAAGTTGACGAGCACGAGCACGAGTAAGAGGACCAGCAATAGGTACTGGTGTTGGCGGGGATGCATTGCTGTTGTTGATGTCCTCATCGCTCTTTGATGACACACTTCGTTTGAAACAATGTGTGTCGCTGGTTTTGTTCCGCCTTCTCCATTTGTGTGCTAAGCACACGCTGCACAATGAGGCTCTCATAGCGGTCTGCTGCACATGCGTTAATATGTTCTTCTAAATTGTCTTCGCTACCTGCATGGTCAGCTGCGAGCAATGCAAGTGTATCTTCATCAAAATCACTAGCAGAGGAGTACCCACCATCAGCGTTGACCACCAAAACACGCTTGTTAGGGCAATCACGCTGCATGTGTCCATAGCCCTTGCATCGATGACACTGGACATCCCTTGTTCTTCCTGTGGAAACAACCGAAGTGGCACTAGCAGCTGGTTTGGTTGCTGAATTTGTAGAAGAATCATGTGGTTTGTCACTGGAGGAAGGTGGTGGCGCTGTTGATCGGCTTGTTGGGGCAGGTGCACGACCCGACACAGAGGTAGATGTGCGTGGCTGCCATGATATAGATTTCCCTGCAGAAACATTAGACTTGGCACTAGAGCGTCGTCCCTGCACTTCCCTTTCAGCTTTACAAGCAAGATGAAACAAACGGGTTATGTTAGCATATTCTTTATAAGCAAGGATGTCCTGAATTTCACGATTTAACCCGCCTAAAAATCTAGCCATAGCAGATTCCTCTTCCTCCTCTAAGTTACATCGCAGCATACCCATTTGTAATTCCTGATAATATTCTTCTACACTTTTAGCACCTTGCCTCAATTGCTGTATCTTATTTAACATGTCGCGTGCATAGTAAGAAGGAACAAATCTAGCCCTCATAACTCGTTTCAATGCATCCCAAGTTTGTGGTATGTTATTAGGATTTTTCTTGCCATGCTCTACCCACCAAACAGAAGCAAAATCAGTAAATTCACTAGTAGCAGCCCTGACACAAGTATCCTTAGGAAAATTATGACATGTAAACTTTTGATCAACAGCAATCTCCCAAGTAATGTATGCATCAGGGTCGTACTTACCATCAAAAGGAGGGATTTTAAATTTAATCTTGCTGAAAGCATCATTATTATTGCGTACCTCACGTCGGCGGTGGCCACCCATACCTCTACGGTTGTGATGTAGGCGATGTCGACCACGAGTGTCTTGATCATCATACTCAGTATCAGCCGTGTAATCATCATCATATTTATCATTCTCTCGATCCTCCTCCTTAGTTTCTTCTATTTGCTTCTCTTTATGCATTGTGTGGAAGTCATCGAAACGCTTGAGAAGAGCAGCAAGACTCTTATCCACACCAGCAACAGATGCTTCCAAACTTGTGAGCTTGGTGTTGGTGGCGATTTGCGTGGTCTCCAATTGCCCAAGCTTGTCATTCGTCACCTGCAAGTCTGATTCAAGTCCCTCTGTGTGCAGCTTCACCTTCCTTTGAAAATGTTGTATGATGCCCTTAGTGCGAGGTGATTGTGGCATTTGGTTATTGTCTTCTGATCCTGACATGGTTCAACAAAACACAGTGGAAACAAGAAGATAGGTGAAAAAAATAAATGCCCTATAGCTAATAGGATGTGGCTGCAGCAAGGCACTCTCTATCAACCTGTTTAACAAGTTCTTACCAATTCTTACCTAGCTCAACAGGGAGGGATCGACTACCACAAGTCTGCAGCAATGGAATGAAGTGTATCGGCGCCCGCAGCAACAAGACCTGTCAAGCTGTAGAATATGTGGACCTATAGGAGGGTTGAAACAAGGAACGAACTAGCACCACGTTAGTTATAAAAGCAAGCTGAACAAACGTTCAATGGTGGTACTGTGCTGGTCCTAGCCTAGACCGTGCTAGAGACGCGAGCCTGGACACAAACGAAGTCACGATACAACCGAAAAAAAAACACATAACAGCAAGGAATCACACCCCTTCTTTTCCTCAACTCTTCTTTTCTCTTTTTTTTCTTTTTTCTGTTTTTTTTCTTCTTTTCTTTTTGCTTTGCACAACTAAAACAAATCTGAATGTTCACAAATCAGATTTCAAAAGAAGGAACTTACAATATATTTCTCTTTCTTTTCAGGGGGTGACAAGAATGCAATTAGCAACTCAGATTTTCCTTTTGTGAACAAAACTTGATTGACAATAGCGAGGATGGATATGGTGCAACGAAGATGGATATGGTAATAACGTTTGCAGCGGAGATGTATATGGTGGTGGTGATGGCAGCGGAGATGTAAATAAGTGATAGTGACCAAAATGTGACAAGAACTCGAAACTCTAAAGGACTAAAACTAAAACCAGCACTGGACACGACCGAAGCAAACGCAAACTCAACAAGCCCTAACTAACCAGTACTAGCCACGGCACAAAGGTTTTATAGGATTATGGAAAAAACTAATCTACTATATTTTTTTTGCTTTTCTGGACTATAGGAAAAAAATAAAACACGAAGGATTGAAAGTCTCTCACCGATAAACCTTGCTCTGATTACCAACTGATGTGAACCCGTTAGGGTTTATGCCCGATCTTTCGATGAGAGGCGTGGGATAACTCGATTGGTGGATGGAGATGACGTTCACGGCTCGACTACAGCCTTCCAAGACTGCGCCTTAGCAACCGATACACCACCCCAATGGCTGTCACGATCTTGTGAAGCGCGACACCCGGCCACTAGGGCACTCGTCCTGCAAGCAATCGAAGAACCAGCAAGAACAAGTAGAACAAGTACTGAATTACTAGATGTAAATGAAGGTTTCAAACTCAATCTCCAATGAAGTGGGGTTCCGAAGACAAGAAGACGGGCGACTGATCCAGCACGCGCGCTTACAAGCAAGTAGCAAAGGCTAAACTTGATCTAAACAAAACCCAATCTGTTTGTGACGGCTATAGAGGTATATGTGAGGGTGGAGGACGACCTTAGACCTGGTTGGGGTCGTTCTACAACCCTAGGACGCGCCCCTATTGGGCCCTACTTGATACACGGACCATCGGCCCAAAATAAGGTGACGCAGCACCTGGCAGAAAACCTATCGGCCTTATTTGGGTCGTTGCCGCTGCGTCTGAGAAGATATGGACCTGAGACTAGATCCATCTGAAAGTAGACTTGATAAGCTTTCCAACAAGTATTAGAACGTCCCAATTGGAGTCCATATGAAGCCATGGTGACCCGAACAAGTTGGATATATTCTGCAGTCCGAATCCAATTCCAAAACGTATTGGATTTGGACTTCTTCTTTCCTTAGGCTAGAAGTGACGTGGTGGCCTGATTGAGGACGTTGAGGATACTTGGACTTGGCCTCCAATCATCTTTGTTAAGGTTCCATGCTTCCCATATGCAATCATCCCTTCACAAGTTGGCATTGCCTCACAATCTGAGCGCAGCCATCGTAAACCCTTTCCTTGTTGATCTTTTCTGTTTCCATGTTGATCTTCTCCATCATTCCTGAGCAAAACAAGAGTGCACGTGTCTCCAAGATCTAAACAAGATGGATAGGAGCTCAAGAGGGAACTCACTTGATGATTAAGTTGACGAGCACGAGCACGAGTAAGAGGACCAGCAATAGGTACTGGTGTTGGCGGGGATGCATTGCTGTTGTTGATGTCCTCATCAAAAGATGAGCATCCGATGCAACAAAATATTTTTGCACACTTATGGTGCGCTTCCCGACAACTGTGCATCGAACGTGCGACGAGATTACCACTGACTCCAAACGTGGTAACGACCGTGCACTTGTTCCACGTCACCTAAGATGAGCATCCGTTGCAACAAAAATTTTTTGCACAGTTCTGGTATGCTTCCCGAAAGCCGTGCATCAAACGTGCGACGACATTACCACTGACTCCAAACGTGGTAACGACTGTGCACTTGTTCCACGTCACCTAAGATAGGCATCCGGCGGAAACAAAAATTTTTGCACACCTGTGGTGCGCTTCCCGAAAGTCGCATCGAAACCGCGACGAGATTACCACGGACTCCAAACGTGGTAACGACCGTGCACTTGTTCCACGTCACCTAAGATGAGCATCCGGAGCAACAAAATTTTTTTGCACACTTCTGGTGTGCTTCCCGAAAGCCGTGCATCGAACGTGCGACGACATTACCACTGACACCAAACGTGGTAACGACTGTGCACTTGTTCCACGTCACCTAAGATAAGCATCTGGCGCAATAAAATTTTTTTTGCACACCAGTGGTGCGCTTCCCGAAAGTCGTGCATCGAACGTGCGACGAGATTACCACTGACTCCAAACGTGGTAACGACCGTGCACTTGTTGCACGTCACCAAACATGAGCATCCGATGCAACAAAATTTTTTTGTACACTTGTGGTGCGCTTACCGAAAACTGTGCATTGAATGTGCGACGAGATTACCACTGACTCCAAACGTGGTAACGACCGTGCACTTGTTCCACGTCACCTAAGATGAGCATCCGGTGCAACAAAATTTTTTTGCACACTTCTGGGTGTGCTTCCCGAAAAGCCATGCATCGAGCGTGCGGCGACATTACCATCGACTCCAAACGTGGTAACAACTGCGCACTTGTTCCACGTCACCTAAGAAAAAGCATCCGGCGCAATAAAATTTTTTTGCACACCTGTGGTGCGCTTCCCGAAAGTCGTGCATCGAACGTGCGGCGAGATTACCACCGACTCCAAACGTGGTAACGACCGTGCACTTGTTCCACGTCACCAAACATGAGCATCCGATGCAACAAAATTTTTTTGTACACTTGTGGTGCGCTTTTACCGAAAACTGTGCATTGAATGTGCGACGAGATTACCACGACTCCAAACGTGGTAACGACCGTGCACTTGTTCCACGTCACCTAAGATGAGCATCCGGTGCAACAAAATTTTTTTGCACACTTCTGGTGTGCTTCCCGAAAGCCGTGCATCGAACGTGCGACGACATTACCACTGACTCCAAACGTGGTAACGACTGTGCACTTGTTCCACGTCACCTAAGAAAAGCATCTGGCGCAATAAAATTTTTTTGCACACTTGTGGTGCGCTTCCCGAAAGTCGTGCATCGAACGTGCGACGAGATTACCACTGACTCCAAACGTGGTAACGACCGTGCACTTGTTCTACGTCACCAAAGATGAGCATCCGATGCAACAAAATTTTTTTGCACACTTGTGGTGCGCTTCCTGAAAGCTGTGCATCGAACGTGCGACGAGATTACCACTGAATCCAAACGTGGTAACGACCGCACACTTGTTCCACGTCACCTAAGATGAGCATCCGGTGCAACAAAATTTTTTGCACACTTCGGTGTGCTTCCCGAAAGCCGCATCGAACGTGCAGCGACATTACCACTGACTCCAAACGTGGTAACGACCGTGCACTTGTTCCACGTCACCTAAGATAAGCGTCCCGGGCGCAATAAAATTTTTTTTTTTGCACACCTGGTGCGCATCCCGAAAGTCGTGCATCGAACGTGCGACGAGATTACCACTGACTCCAAACGTGGTAACGACCGTGCACTTGTTCCACGTCACCAAACATGAGCATCCGATGCAACAAAATTTTTTTGTACACATGTGGCGCGCTTACCGAAAAACTGTGCATTGAATGTGCGACGAGATTACCATCGACTCCAAACGTGGTAACGACCGTGCACTTGTTCCACGTCACCTAAGATGAGCATCCGTGCAACAAATTTTTTTGCACACTTCGGTGTGCTTCCCCGAAAAGCCGTGCATCGAACGTGCGGCGACATTACCATCGACTCCAAACGTGGTAACGACTCGCACTTGTTCCACGTCACCTAAGAAAAGCATCTGGCGCAATAAAAATTTTTTGCACACTTGTGGTGCGCTTCCCGAAAGTCGTGCATCGAACGTGCGACGAGATTACCACACGACTCCAAACGTGGTAACGACCGTGCACTTGTTCTACGTCACCAAAGATGAGCATCCGATGCAACAAAATTTTTTTTGCACACTTGTGGTGGGCTTCTGAAAGCTGTGCATCGAACGCGTGCGGCGAGATTACCACTCGACTCCAAACGTGGTAACGACCGCACTTGTTCCACGTCACCTAAGATGAGCATCCGGTGCAACAAAATTTTTTTGCACACTTCTGGTGTGCTTCCCCGAAACCCCGCGCATCGAACGTGCGGCGACATTACCACTCGACTCCAAACGTGGTAACGACTGTGGCACTTGTTCCACGTCACCTAAGATAAGCGTCCGGCGCAATAAAATTTTTTTTTTTGCACACCTGTGGTGCGCATCCCGAAAGTCGTGCATCGAACGTGCGACGAGATTACCACTGACTCCAAACGTGGTAACGACCGTGCACTTGTTCCACGTCACCAAACATGAGCATCCGATGCAACAAAATTTTTTGTATACATGTGGCGCGCTTTACCGAAAAAAAACGCATTGAATGTGCGACGAGATTACCACGACTCCAAACGTGGTAACGACCGTGCACTTGTTCCACGTCACCTAAAATGAGCATCCGGTGCAACAAAATTTTTTTGCACACTTCTGGTGTGCTTCCCGAAAGCCGTGCATCGAACGTGCGACGACATTACCACTGACTCCAAACGTGGTAACGACTCTGCACTTGTTCCACGTCACCTAAGAAAAGCATCTGGCGCAATAAAAATTTTTTTGCACACTTGTGGTGCGCTTCCCCCAAAAGTCGTGCATCGAACGTGCGACGAGATTACCACTGACTCCAAACGTGGTAACGACCGTGCACTTGTTCTACGTCACCAAAGATGAGCATCCGATGCAACAAAATTTTTTTGCACACTTGTGGTGCGCTTCCCCGAAAAGCTGTGCATCGAAAGTGCGACGAGATCACCACTGACTCCAAACGTGGTAACGACCGTGCACTTGTTCCACGTCACCTAAGATGAGCATCCGGTGCAACAAAATTTTTTTGCACATTTCTGGTGTGCTTCCCGAAAGCCGTGCATCAAACGTGCGACGACATTACCACTGACTCCAAACGTGGTAACGACCGTGCACTTGTTCCACGCCACCTAAGATGAGCATCCGGTGCAACAAAAATTTTTTTGCACACTTCGGTGTGTTCCCCGAAAGCCGTGCATCGAACGTGCGGCGACATTACCATCGACTCGAAACGTGGTAACGATCGTGCACTTGTTCCACGTCACCTAAGATAAGCATCCGGCGCAATAAATTTTTTTTGCACACCTGTGGTGCGCTTCCCGAAAGTCGTGCATCGAACGTGCGACGAGATTACCACTGACTCCAAACGTGGTAACGACCATGCACTTGTTCCACGTCACCTAAGATGAGCATCCGGTGCAACAAAATTTTTTGGCACACTTCTGGTATGCTTCCCGAAAGCCGTGCATCGAACGTGCGACGACCTTACCACTGACTCCAAATGTGGTAACGACTGTGCACTTGTTCCACGTCACCTAAGATAAGCATCTGGTGCAATAAATTTTTTTTTTGCACACCTGTGGTGCGCTTCCCGAAAGTCGTGCATCGAACGTGCGACGAGATTACCACTGACTCCAAACGTGGTAACGACCGTGCACTTGTTCCACGTCACCAAAGATGAGCATCCGATGCAACAAAATATTTTTGCACACTTATGGTGCGCTTCCCGACAACCGTGCATCGAACGTGCGACGAGATTACCATCGACTCCAAACGTGGTAACGACCGGTGCACTTGTTCCACGTCACCTAAGATGAGCATCCGTTGCAACAAAAAATTTTTTGGCACAGTTCTGGTATGCTTCCCGAAAGCCGTGCATCAAACGTGCGACGACATTACCACTGACTCCAAACGTGGTAACGACTGTGCACTTGTTCCACGTCACCTAAGATAAGCATCTGGCGGAACAAAAATTTTTGCACACCCCTGTGGTGCGCTTCCCGAAAGTCGTGCATCGAAACTGCGACGAGATTACCACAGACTCCAAACGTGGTAACGACCGTGCACTTGTTCCACGTCACCTAAGATGAGCATCCGGTGCAACAAAATTTTTTTGCACACTTCTGGTGTGCTTCCCGAAAGCCGTCCATCGAACGTGCAGCGACATTACCACTGACTCCAAACGTGGTAACGACTGTGCACTTGTTCCACGTCACCTAAGATAAGCGTGCGGCGCAATAAAATTTTTTTTTTGCACACCCGTGGTGCGCTTCCCGAAAGTCGTGCATCGAACGTGCGACGAGATTACCACTGACTCCAAACGTGGTAACGACCGTGCACTTGTTCCACGTCACCAAACATGAGCATCCGATGCAACAAAATTTTTTTGTACACATGTGGCGCGCTTACCGAAAAACTGTGCATTGAATGTGCGACGAGATTACCACTCGACTCCAAACGTGGTAACGACCGTGCACTTGTTCCACGTCACCTAAGATGAGCATCCGGTGCAACAAAATTTTTTGCACACTTCTGGTGTGCTTCCCGAAAAGCCGTGCATCGAACGCGCGCGACGACATTATTACCACGACTCCAAACGTGGTAACGACTCTGCACTTGTTCCACGTCACCTAAGAAAAGCATCTGGCGCAATAAAAATTTTTTTGCACACTTGTGGTGCGCTTCCCGAAAGTCGTGCATCGAACGTGCGACGAGATTACCACTGACTCCAAACGTGGTAACGACCGTGCACTTGTTCTACGTCACCAAAGATGAGCATCCGATGCAACAAAATTTTTTTGCACACTTGTGGTGCGCTTCCTGAAAGCTGTGCATCGAACGTGCGACGAGATCACCACTGACTCCAAACGTGGTAACGACCGTGCACTTGTTCCACGTCACCTAAGATGAGCATCCGGTGCAACAAAATTTTTTTGCACATTTCTGGTGTGCTTCCCGAAAGCCGTGCATCAAACGTGCGACGACATTACCACTGACTCCAAACGTGGTAACGACCGTGCACTTGTTCCACGCCACCTAAGATGAGCATCCGGTGCAACAAAATTTTTTTGCACACTTCTGGTGTGTTCCCGAAAGCCGTGCATCGAACGTGCGACGACATTACCACTGACTCGAAACGTGGTAACGACTGTGCACTTGTTCCACGTCACCTAAGATAAGCATCTGGCGCAATAAATTTTTTTTTGCACACCTGTGGTGCGCTTCCCGAAAGTCGTGCATCGAACGTGCGACGAGATTACCACTGACTCCAAACGTGGTAACGACCATGCACTTGTTCCACGTCACCTAAGATGAGCATCCGGTGCAACAAAATTTTTTGGCACACTTCTGGTATGCTTCCCGAAAGCCGTGCATCGAACGTGCGACGACCTTACCACTGACTCCAAATGTGGTAACGACCGCGCACTTGTTCCACGTCACCTAAGATAAGCATCCGGTGCAATAAATTTTTTGCACACCTGTGGTGCGCTTCCCGAAAGTCGTGCATCGAACGTGCGACGAGATTACCACTGACTCCAAACGTGGTAACGACCGTGCACTTGTTCCACGTCACCAAAGATGAGCATCCGATGCAACAAAATATTTTTGCACACTTATGGTGCGCTTCCCCGACAACCGTGCATCGAACGTGCGGCGAGATTACTACGACTCCAAACGTGGTAACGACCGTGCACTTGTTCCACGTCACCTAAGATGAGCATCCGTTGCAACAAAAATTTTTTGCACAGTTCGGTATGCTTCCCGAAGCCGTGCATCAAACGTGCGACGACATTACCACTCGACTCCAAACGTGGTAACGATCGTGCACTTGTTCCACGTCACCTAAGATAAGCATCCGGCAGAACAAAAATTTTTGCACACCCGTGGTGCGCTTCCCGAAAGTCGTGCATCGAAACTGCGACGAGATTACCACAGGGACTCCAAACGTGGTAACGACCGTGCACTTGTTCCACGTCACCTAAGATGAGCATCCGGTGCAACAAAATTTTTTGCACACTTCTGGTGTGCTTCCCCTTCAAAAGCCGTCCATCGAACGTGCGGCGACATTACCACTGACTCCAAACGTGGTAACGACTGTGCACTTGTTCCACGTCACCTAAGATAAGCGTCTGGCGCAATAAAATTTTTTTTTGCACACCTGTGGTGCGCATCCCGAAAGTCGTGCATCGAACGTGCGACGAGATTACCACTGACTCCAAACGTGGTAACGACCGTGCACTTGTTCCACGTCACCAAACATGAGCATCCGATGCAACAAAAAATTTTTTGTACACATGTGGCGCGCTTACCGAAAACTGTGCATTGAATGTGCGACGAGATTACCATCGACTCCAAACGTGGTAACGACCGTGCACTTGTTCCACGTCACCTAAGATGAGCATCCGGTGCAACAAAATTTTTTGCACACTTCGGTGTGCTTCCCCAAAAGCCGCATCGAACGCGGCGACGACATTACCATCGACTCCAAACGTGGTAACGACTCTGCACTTGTTCCACGTCACCTAAGAAAAGCATCTGGCGCAATAAAAATTTTTTGCACACTTGTGGTGCGCTTCCCGAAAGTCGTGCATCGAACGTGCGACGAGATTACCACTGACTCCAAACGTGGTAACGACCGTGCACTTGTTCTACGTCACCAAAGATGAGCATCCGATGCAACAAAATTTTTTTGCACACTTGTGGTGCGCTTCCTGAAAGCTGTGCATCGAACGTGCGACGAGATTACCACTGACTCCAAACGTGGTAACGACCGTGCACTTGTTCCACGTCACCTAAGATGAGCATCCGGTGCAACAAAATTTTTTTGCACATTTCTGGTGTGCTTCCCGAAAGCCGTGCATCAAACGTGCGACGACATTACCACTGACTCCAAACGTGGTAACGACCGTGCACTTGTTCCACGCCACCTAAGATGAGCATCCGGTGCAACAAAATTTTTTTGCACACTTCTGGTGTGTTCCCGAAAGCCGTGCATCGAACGTGCGACGACATTACCACTGACTCCAAACGTGGTAACGACTGTGCACTTGTTCCACGTCACCTAAGATAAGCATCTGGCGCAATAAATTTTTTTTGCACACCTGTGGTGCGCTTCCCGAAAGTCGTGCATCGAACGTGCGACGAGATTACCACTGACTCCAAACGTGGTAACGACCGTGCACTTGTTCCACGCCACCTAAGATGAGCATCCGGTGCAACAAAATTTTTGGCACACTTCGGTATGCTTCCCGAAAGCCGTGCATCGAACATGCGACGACCTTACCACTGACTCCAAATGTGGTAACGACTGTGCACTTGTTCCACGTCACCTAAGATAAGCATCTGGTGCAATAAATTTTTTTTGCACACCTGTGGTGCGCTTCCCGAAAGTCGTGCATCGAACGTGCGACGAGATTACCACTGACTCCAAACGTGGTAACGACCGTGCACTTGTTCCACGTCACCAAAGATGAGCATCCGATGCAACAAAATATTTTTGCACACTTATGGTGCGCTTCCCGACAACTGTGCATCGAACGTGCGACGAGATTACCACTGACTCCAAACGTGGTAACGACCGTGCACTTGTTCCACGTCACCTAAGATGAGCATCCGTTGCAACAAAAATTTTTTGCACAGTTCTGGTATGCTTCCCGAAAGCCGTGCATCAAACGTGCGACGACATTACCACTGACTCCAAACGTGGTAACGACCGTGCACTTGTTCCACGTCACCTAAGATAAGCATCCGCGTAACAAAAATTTTTTGCACACCTGTGGTGCGCTTCCCGAAAGTCGTGCATCGAAACTGCGACGAGATTACCACAGACTCCAAACGTGGTAACGACCGTGCACTTGTTCCACGTCACCTAAGATGAGCATCCGGTGCAACAAAATTTTTTTGCACACTTCTGGTGTGCTTCCCGAAAGCCGTGCATCGAACGTGCGACGACATTACCACTGACACCAAACGTGGTAACGACTGTGCACTTGTTCCACGTCACCTAAGATAAGCATCTGGCGCAATAAAATTTTTTTGCACACCAGTGGTGCGCTTCCCGAAAGTCGTGCATCGAACGTGCGACGAGATTACCACTGACTCCAAACGTGGTAACGGCCGTGCACTTGTTGCACGTCACCAAACATGAGCATCCGATGCAACAAAATTTTTTTGTACACTTGTGGTCCGCTTACCGAAAACTGTGCATTGAATGTGCGACGAGATTACCACGACTCCAAACGTGGTAACGACCGCGGCACTTGTTCCACGTCACCTAAGATGAGCATCCGGTGCAACAAAATTTTTTGCACACTTCGTGTGCTTCCCCGAAAGCCATGCATCGAATGTGCGACGACATTACCACTGACTCCAAACGTGGTAACAACTCTGCACTTGTTCCACGTCACCTAAGAAAAGAATCTGGCGCAATAAAATTTTTTTTTGCACACCTGTGGTGCGCTTCCCGAAAGTCGTGCATCGAACGTGCGACGAGATTACCACTGACTCCAAACGTGGTAACGACCGTGCACTTGTTCCACGTCACCAAACATGAGCATCCGATGCAACAAAATTTTTTTGTACACTTGTGCGCTTTACCGAAAACTGTGCATTGAATGTGCGACGAGATTACCATCGACTCCAAACGTGGTAACGACCGTGCACTTGTTCCACGTCACCTAAGATGAGCATCCGGTGCAACAAAATTTTTTTGCACACTTCTGGTGTGCTTCCCGAAAGCCGTGCATCGAACGTGCGACGACATTACCACTGACTCCAAACGTGGTAACGACTCTGCACTTGTTCCACGTCACCTAAGAAAAGCATCTGGCGCAATAAAAATTTTTTTGCACACTTGTGGTGCGCTTCCCGAAAGTCGTGCATCGAACGTGCGACGAGATTACCACTGACTCCAAACGTGGTAACGACCGTGCACTTGTTCTACGTCACCAAAGATGAGCATCTGATGCAACAAAATTTTTTTGCACACTTGTGGTGTGCTTCCTGAAAGCTGTGCATCGAACGTGCGACGAGATTACCACTGACCCCAAACGTGGTAACGACCGTGCACTTGTTCCACGTCACCTAAGATGAGCATCCGGTGCAACAAAATTTTTTTGCACATTTCTGGTGTGCTTCCCGAAAGCCGTGCATCAAACGTGCGACGACATTACCACTGACTCC
Organism: Chrysopogon serrulatus; assembly: GCA_015844335.1. Taxonomy (NCBI): domain Eukaryota; kingdom Viridiplantae; phylum Streptophyta; class Magnoliopsida; order Poales; family Poaceae; genus Chrysopogon; species Chrysopogon serrulatus. The sequence continues at coordinate 20,841 of JADLZL010000030.1, read as the reverse complement.
AAACGTGGTAACGACCGTGCACTTGTTCCACCCCACCTAAGATGAGCATCCGGTGCAACAAAATTTTTTGCACACTTCGGTGTGTTCCCGAAAGCCGTGCATCGAACGTGCGACGACATTACCATCGACTTCGAAACGTGGTAACGACCGTGCACTTGTTCCACGTCACCTAAGATAAGCATCCGGGCGCAATAAATTTTTTTTTGCACACCTGTGGTGCGCTTCCCGAAAGTCGTGCATCGAACGTGCGACGAGATTACCACCGACTCCAAACGTGGTAACGACCATGCACTTGTTCCACGTCACCTAAGATGAGCATCCGGTGCAACAAAAATTTTTGGCACACTTCGGTATGCTTCCCGAAAAGCCGTGCATCGAACATGCGACGACCTTACCACTGACTCCAAATGTGGTAACGACTGTGGCACTTGTTCCACGTCACCTAAGATAAGCATCCGGTGCAATAAATTTTTTTTTTGCACACCTGTGGTGCGCTTCCCGAAAGTCGTGCATCGAACGTGCGACGAGATTACCACCGACTCCAAACGTGGTAACGACCGCACTTGTTCCACGCCACCAAAGATGAGCATCCGATGCAACAAAATATTTTTGCACACTTATGGTGCGCTTCCCGACAACTGTGCATCGAACGCGGCGACGAGATTACCACCGACTCCAAACGTGGTAACGACCGTGCACTTGTTCCACGCCACCTAAGATGAGCATCCGCTGCAACAAAAAATTTTTTGCACAGTTCTGGTATGCTTCCCGAAAAGCCGCATCAAACGCGTGCGACGACATTACCACTGACTCCAAACGTGGTAACGACCGCGGCACTTGTTCCACGTCACCTAAGATAAGCATCCGCAGAACAAAATTTTTTGCACACCTGTGGTGCGCTTCCCGAAAGTCGCATCGAAACCGCGACGAGATTACCACAGACTCCAAACGTGGTAACGACCGTGCACTTGTTCCACGTCACCTAAGATGAGCATCCGGTGCAACAAAATTTTTTTGCACACTTCTGGTGTGCTTCCCGAAAGCCGTGCATCGAACGTGCGACGACATTACCACTGACACCAAACGTGGTAACGACTGTGCACTTGTTCCACGTCACCTAAGATAAGCATCCGCGCAATAAAATTTTTTTGCACACCAGTGGTGCGCTTCCCGAAAGTCGTGCATCGAACGTGCGACGAGATTACCACTGACTCCAAACGTGGTAACGGCCGTGCACTTGTTGCACGTCACCAAACATGAGCATCCGATGCAACAAAAAAATTTTTTTGTACACTTGTGGTCCGCTTACCGAAAAACTGTGCATTGAATGTGCGACGAGATTACCACTGACTCCAAACGTGGTAACGACCGTGCACTTGTTCCACGTCACCTAAGATGAGCATCCGGTGCAACAAAATTTTTTTGCACACTTCTGGTGTGCTTCCCGAAAGCCATGCATCGAATGTGCGACGACATTACCACTGACTCCAAACGTGGTAACAACTCTGCACTTGTTCCACGTCACCTAAGAAAAGAATCTGGCGCAATAAAATTTTTTTTTGCACACCTGTGGTGCGCTTCCCGAAAGTCGTGCATCGAACGTGCGACGAGATTACCACTGACTCCAAACGTGGTAACGACCGTGCACTTGTTCCACGTCACCAAACATGAGCATCCGATGCAACAAAATTTTTTTTGTACACTTGTGCGCTTACCGAAAACTGTGCATTGAATGTGCGACGAGATTACCACTGACTCCAAACGTGGTAACGACCGTGCACTTGTTCCACGTCACCTAAGATGAGCATCCGGTGCAACAAAATTTTTTTGCACACTTCGGGTGTGCTTCCCGAAAGCCGCATCGAACGTGCGACGACATTACCACTCGACTCCAAACGTGGTAACGACTCGCACTTGTTCCACGTCACCTAAGAAAAGCATCCGGGCGCAATAAAAAAATTTTTGCACACTTGTGGTGCGCTTCCCGAAAAGTCGTGCATCGAACGTGCGACGAGATTACCACCGACTCCAAACGTGGTAACGACCGTGCACTTGTTCTACGTCACCAAAGATGAGCATCTGATGCAACAAAATTTTTTTGCACACTTGTGGTGTGCTTCCCCGAAAAGCTGTGCATCGAACGCGGCGACGAGATTACCACTGACCCCAAACGTGGTAACGACCGCACTTGTTCCACGCCACCTAAGATGAGCATCCGTGCAACAAAATTTTTTTGCACATTTCTGGTGTGCTTCCCGAAAAGCCGCATCAAACGTGCGACGACATTACCACCGACTCCAAACGTGGTAACGACCGTGCACTTGTTCCACGCCACCTAAGATGAGCATCCGTGCAACAAAATTTTTTGCACACTTCGGGTGTGTTCCCCAAAAGCCGCATCGAACGCGGCGACGACATTACCACCACTCGACCGAAACGTGGTAACGACTGTGCACTTGTTCCACGTCACCTAAGATAAGCATCCGGCGCAATAAATTTTTTTTTTTGCACACCTGTGGTGCGCTTCCCGAAAGTCGTGCATCGAACGTGCGACGAGATTACCACTGACTCCAAACGTGGTAACGACCATGCACTTGTTCCACGCCACCTAAGATGAGCATCCGGTGCAACAAAATTTTTTTGCACACTTCGGGTATGCTTCCCGAAAAGCCGCGCATCGAACGTCGCGACGACCTTTACCACCGACTCCAAATGTGGTAACGACCGTGCACTTGTTCCACGCCACCTAAGATAAGCATCTGGTGCAATAAATTTTTTTTGCACACCTGTGGTGCGCTTCGAAAGTCGTGCATCGAACGTGCGACGAGATTACCACGCACTCCAAACGTGGTAACGACCGCACTTGTTCCACGCCACCAAAGATGAGCATCCGATGCAACAAAATATTTTTGCACACTTATGGTGCGCTTCCCGACAACCGTGCATCGAACGCGCGACGAGATTACCACCGACTCCAAACGTGGTAACGACCGCGCACTTGTTCCACGCCACCTAAGATGAGCATCCGTTGCAACAAAAAATTTTTTGCACAGTTCTGGTATGCTTCCCGAAAGCCGCATCAAACGTGCGACGACATTACCACCGACTCCAAACGTGGTAACGACTCGCACTTGTTCCACGTCACCTAAGATAAGCATCCGCGTAACAAAAATTTTTGCACACCGTGGTGCGCTTCCCGAAAGTCGTGCATCGAAACCGCGACGAGATTACCATTGCACTCCAAACGTGGTAACGACCGCGCACTTGTTCCACGCCACCTAAGATGAGCATCCGTGCAACAAAATTTTTTTGCACACTTCGGTGTGCTTCCCCGAAAAGCCGCGCATCGAACGCGGCGCGACGACATTACCATCGACACCAAACGTGGTAACGACCGTGCACTTGTTCCACGCCACCTAAGATAAGCATCCGGCGCAATAAAATTTTTTTGCACACCAGTGGTGCGCTTCCCGAAAGTCGTGCATCGAACGCAAGCGACGAGATTACCACCGACTCCAAACGCGTGGTAACGGCCGGCACTTGTTGCACGCCACCAAACATGAGCATCCGATGCAACAAAATTTTTTGTACACTTGTGGTCCGCTTACCGAAAAACGTGCATTGAATGTGCGACGAGATTACCATCGACTCCAAACGTGGTAACGACCGCACTTGTTCCACGCCACCTAAGATGAGCATCCGGTGCAACAAAATTTTTTTGCACACTTCGGTGTGCTTCCCGAAAGCCATGCATCGAATGTGCGACGACATTACCATCGACTCCAAACGTGGTAACAACTCGCACTTGTTCCACGTCACCTAAGAAAAGCATCCGGCGCAATAAAATTTTTTTTTTTGCACACCTGTGGTGCGCTTCCCGAAAGTCGTGCATCGAACGTGCGACGAGATTACCACCGACTCCAAACGTGGTAACGACCGTGCACTTGTTCCACGTCACCAAACATGAGCATCCGATGCAACAAAATTTTTTTGTACACTTGTGCGCTTTTACCGAAAACTGTGCATTGAATGTGCGACGAGATTACCATCGACTCCAAACGTGGTAACGACCGTGCACTTGTTCCACGTCACCTAAGATGAGCATCCGGTGCAACAAAATTTTTTGCACACTTCGTGTGTGTGCTTCCCGAAAGCCGCATCGAACGTGCGACGACATTACCATCGACTCCAAACGTGGTAACGACTCGCACTTGTTCCACGTCACCTAAGAAAAGCATCCGGCGCAATAAAAATTTTTTGCACACTTGTGGTGCGCTTCCCCGAAAGTCATGCATCGAACGTGCGACGAGATTACCACCGACTCCAAACGTGGTAACGACCGCACTTGTTCTACGCCACCAAAGATGAGCATCCGATGCAACAAAATTTTTTGCACACTTGTGGTGTGCTTCCCCGAAAGCCGCGGCATCGAACGTGCGACGAGATTACCACTGACCCCAAACGTGGTAACGACCGTGCACTTGTTCCACGCCACCTAAGATGAGCATCCGGCAACAAAATTTTTTGCACATTTCTGGTGTGCTTCCCGAAAAGCCGTGCATCAAACGTGGCGACGACATTACCACTGACTCCAAACGTGGTAACGACCGTGCACTTGTTCCACGCCACCTAAGATGAGCATCCGTGCAACAAAATTTTTTTGCACACTTCTGGTGTGTTCCCCGAAAGCCGCATCGAACGTGCGACGACATTACCACTCGACTCGAAACGTGGTAACGACGCGGCACTTGTTCCACGCCACCTAAGATAAGCATCCGGGCGCAATAAATTTTTTTTTGCACACCTGTGGTGCGCTTCCCGAAAAGTCGCGCATCGAACGTGCGACGAGATTACCACTCGACTCCAAACGTGGTAACGACCGTGCACTTGTTCCACGTCACCTAAGATGAGCATCCGGTGCAACAAAATTTTTTTGCACACTTCTGGTATGCTTCCCGAAAGCCGTGCATCGAACGTGCGACGACCTTACCACTGACTCCAAATGTGGTAACGACTGTGCACTTGTTCCACGCCACCTAAGATAAGCATCTGGTGCAATAAATTTTTTTGCACACCTGTGGTGCGCTTCCCGAAAGTCGCATCGAACGTCGACGACGAGATTACCACGACTCCAAACGTGGTAACGACCGTGCACTTGTTCCACGTCACCAAAGATGAGCATCCGATGCAACAAAATATTTTTGCACACTTATGGTGCGCTTCCCGACAACCGTGCATCGAACGCAAGCGACGAGATTACCACCGACTCCAAACGTGGTAACGACCGTGCACTTGTTCCACGCCACCTAAGATGAGCATCCGTTGCAACAAAAAATTTTTGCACAGTTCTGCATATGCTTCCCGAAAAGCCGTGCATCAAACGTGCGACGACATTACCACTGACTCCAAACGTGGTAACGACCGTGCACTTGTTCCACGTCACCTAAGATAAGCATCCGCGTAACAAAAATTTTTTGCACACCCGTGGTGCGCTTCCCGAAAGTCGTGCATCGAAACCGCGACGAGATTACCACAGACTCCAAACGTGGTAACGACCGCGCACTTGTTCCACGTCACCTAAGATGAGCATCCGGTGCAACAAAATTTTTTGCACACTTCGGTGTGCTTCCCGAAAGCCGCGCATCGAACGCGCGACGACATTACCACCGACACCAAACGTGGTAACGACCGTGCACTTGTTCGACGTCACCTAAGATAAGCATCCGGGCGCAATAAAATTTTTTTTTGCACACCGTGGTGCGCTTCCCCGAAAGTCGCATCGAACGCGCGACGAGATTACCACTGACTCCAAACGTGGTGGTAACGGCCGTGCACTTGTTGCACGCCACCAAACATGAGCATCCGATGCAACAAAAATTTTTTGTACACTTGTGGTCCGCTTACCGAAAAACTGTGCATTGAATGTGCGACGAGATTACCATCGACTCCAAACGTGGTAACGACCGCGCACTTGTTCCACGTCACCTAAGATGAGCATCCGGTGCAACAAAATTTTTTTTGCACACTTCGGTGTGCTTCCCCGAAAGCCATGCATCGAATGTGCGACGACATTACCATCGACTCCAAACGTGGTAACAACTCGCACTTGTTCCACGTCACCTAAGAAAAGCATCCGGCGCAAATAAAATTTTTTTTTGCACACCTGTGGTGCGCTTCCCGAAAAGTCGCATCGAACGTGCGACGAGATTACCACTGACTCCAAACGTGGTAACGACCGCACTTGTTCCACGCCACCAAACATGAGCATCCGATGCAACAAAATTTTTTTGTACACTTGTGGTGCGCTTTTACCGAAAACTGTGCATTGAATGTGCGACGAGATTACCACCGACTCCAAACGTGGTAACGACCGTGCACTTGTTCCACGCCACCTAAGATGAGCATCCGTGCAACAAAATTTTTTGCACACTTCGGTGTGCTTCCCGAAAAGCCGCATCGAACGTGCGACGACATTACCATCGACTCCAAACGTGGTAACGACTCTGCACTTGTTCCACGTCACCTAAGAAAAGCATCTGGCGCAATAAAAATTTTTTTTGCACACTTGTGGTGCGCTTCCCGAAAGTCGCATCGAACGCGCGCGACGAGATTACCACCGACTCCAAACGTGGTAACGACCGCGCACTTGTTCTACGCCACCAAAGATGAGCATCTGATGCAACAAAATTTTTTTGCACACTTGTGGTGTGCTTCCTGAAAGCTGTGCATCGAACGTGCGACGAGATTACCACTGACCCCAAACGTGGTAACGACCGTGCACTTGTTCCACGCCACCTAAGATGAGCATCCGGTGCAACAAAAAATTTTTTGCACATTTCTGGTGTGCTCCCGAAAAGCCGCATCAAACGCGTGCGACGACATTACCACTGACTCCAAACGTGGTAACGACCGTGCACTTGTTCCACGCCACCTAAGATGAGCATCCGGTGCAACAAAATTTTTTTGCACACTTCTGGTGTGTTCCCGAAAGCCGTGCATCGAACGTGCGACGACATTACCACTGACTCGAAACGTGGTAACGATCGCGGCACTTGTTCCACGTCACCTAAGATAAGCATCCGGCGCAATAAATTTTTTTTGCACACCTGTGGTGCGCTTTCCCGAAAGTCGCATCGAACGCGCGACGAGATTACCACCGACTCCAAACGTGGTAACGACCATGCACTTGTTCCACGTCACCTAAGATGAGCATCCGTGCAACAAAATTTTTGCACACTTCGGTATGCTTCCCCGAAAGTCGCATCGAACGTGCGACGACCTTACCACTGACTCCAAATGTGGTAACGACTGTGCACTTGTTCCACGTCACCTAAGATAAGCATCTGGTGCAATAAATTTTTTTGCACACCTGTGGTGCGCTTCCCCGAAAGTCGCGGCATCGAACGCGCGACGAGATTACCACACCGACTCCAAACGTGGTAATGACCGCGTGCACTTGTTCCACGTCACCAAAGATGAGCATCCGATGCAACAAAATATTTTTGCACACTTATGGTGCGCTTTCCCGACAACCGTGCATCGAACGTGCGACGAGATTACCACCGACTCCAAACGTGGTAACGACCGCACTTGTTCCACGCCACCTAAGATGAGCATCCGTTGCAACAAAAAATTTTTGCACAGTTCTGGTATGCTTCCCGAAAGCCGTGCATCAAACGTGCGACGACATTATTACCATCGACTCCAAACGTGGTAACGACCGCACTTGTTCCACGTCACCTAAGATAAGCATCCGCAGAACAAAAATTTTTGCACACCCGTGGTGCGCTTCCCCGAAAGTCGTGCATCGAAACCGCGACGAGATTACCACAGACTCCAAACGTGGTAACGACCGCGCACTTGTTCCACGTCACCTAAGATGAGCATCCGGTGCAACAAAAATTTTTTGCACACTTCTGGTGTGCTTCCCGAAAGCCGCATCGAACGCATGCGACGACATTACCACCGACACCAAACGTGGTAACGACTGTGCACTTGTTCCACGTCACCTAAGATAAGCATCCGGCGCAATAAAATTTTTTTTTGCACACCAGTGGTGCGCTTCCCGAAAGTCGCATCGAACGTGCGACGAGATTACCACCGACTCCAAACGTGGTAACGACCGTGCACTTGTTGCACGCCACCAAACATGAGCATCCGATGCAACAAAAATTTTTTTGTACACTTGTGGTGCGCTTTTACCGAAAACTGTGCATTGAATGTGCGACGAGATTACCATCGACTCCAAACGTGGTAACGACCGTGCACTTGTTCCACGTCACCTAAGATGAGCATCCGGTGCAAACAAAATTTTTTGCACACTTCTGGTGTGCTTCCCGAAAAGCCATGCATCGAACGTGCGACGACATTACCATCGACTCCAAACGTGGTAACAACTCCTGCACTTGTTCCACGCCACCTAAGAAAAGCATCCGGGCGCAATAAAATTTTTTTTTGCACACCTGTGGTGCGCTTCCCGAAAGTCGCATCGAACGCGGCGACGAGATTACCACCGACTCCAAACGTGGTAACGACCGTGCACTTGTTCCACGCCACCAAACATGAGCATCCGATGCAACAAATTTTTTTTGTACACTTGTGGTGCGCTTACCGAAAACTCGCATTGAATGTGCGACGAGATTACCACCGACTCCAAACGTGGTAACGACCGTGCACTTGTTCCACGCCACCTAAGACGAGCATCCGTGCAACAAAATTTTTTGCACACTTCGTGTGTGCTTCCCCGAAAGCCGCGGCATCGAACGTGCGACGATTTATTATTACCACCGACTCCAAACGTGGTAACGACTCGCACTTGTTCCACGTCACCTAAGAAAAGCATCCGGCGCAATAAAAATTTTTTAGCACACTTGTGGTGCGCTTCCCGAAAGTCGCATCGAACGTGCGACGAGATTACCACCGACTCCAAACGTGGTAACGACCGTGCACTTGTTCCCACGCCACCAAAGATGAGCATCCGATGCAACAAAATTTTTTGCACACTTGTGGTGTGCTTCCCGAAAGCCGCCGCATCGAACGTGCGACGAGATTACCACTGACCCCAAACGTGGTAACGACCGCGCACTTGTTCCACGCCACCTAAGATGAGCATCCGTGCAACAAAATTTTTTTTGCACATTTCTGTGTGCTTCCCGAAAAGCCGTGCATCAAACGTGCGACGACATTACCACCGACTCCAAACGTGGTAACGACGCGCACTTGTTCCACACCACCTAAGATGAGCATCCGGTGCAACAAAATTTTTTGCACACTTCGTGTGTGTTCCCGAAAAGCCGCATCGAACGTGCGACGATTATTACCACTATGACTCGAAACGTGGTAACGACTGTGCACTTGTTCCACGTCACCTAAGATAAGCATCCGGCGCAATAAATTTTTTTGCACACCCTGTGGTGCGCGCTTCCCGAAAGTCGCATCGAACGCGCGACGAGATTACCACTGACTCCAAACGTGGTAACGACCATGCACTTGTTCCACGTCACCTAAGATGAGCATCCGGTGCAACAAAATTTTTTGCACACTTCTGGTATGCTTCCCGAAAAGTCGTGCATCGAACGCGCGACGACGACCTTACCACCGACTCCAAATGTGGTAACGATCGCACTTGTTCCACGCCACCTAAGATAAGCATCCGGTGCAATAAAAATTTTTTTGCACACCTGTGGTGCGCTTCCCCCCGAAAGTCGTGGCATCGAACGTGCGACGAGATTACCATACGACTCCAAACGTGGTAACGACCGTGCACTTGTTCCACGCCACCAAAGATGAGCATCCGATGCAACAAAATATTTTTTGCACACTTATGGTGCGCTTCCCGACAAACTGCATCGAACGTGCGACGAGATTACCACCGACTCCAAACGTGGTAACGACCGTGCACTTGTTCCACGCCACCTAAGATGAGCATCCGCTGCAACAAAAATTTTTTGCACAGCTTCTGGTATGCTTCCCGAAAGCCGCATCAAACGCGCGACGACATTACCACCGACTCCAAACGTGGTAACGACTGCGGCACTTGTTCCACGTCACCTAAGATAAGCATCCGCAGAACAAAAATTTTTGCACACCTGTGGTGCGCTTCCCCGAAAGTCGCGCATCGAAACCGCGGCGACGAGATTACCACAGACTCCAAACGTGGTAACGACCGTGCACTTGTTCCACGCCACCTAAGATGAGCATCCGGTGCAACAAAATTTTTTGCACACTTCTGGTGTGCTTCCCGAAAAGCCATGCATCGAACGTGCGACGACATTACCATCGACTCAAACGTGGTAACAACTCGCACTTGTTCCACGTCACCTAAGAAAAGCATCCGGGCGCAATAAAATTTTTTTGCACACCCTGTGGTGCGCTTCCCCGAAAGTCGTGCATCGAACGTGCGACGAGATTACCATCGACTCCAAACGTGGTAACGACCGTGCACTTGTTCCACGCCACCAAACATGAGCATCCGATGCAACAAATTTTTTTGTACACTTGTGGTGCGCTTACCGAAAATCGCGGCATTGAATGTGCGACGAGATTACCACCGACTCAAACGTGGTAACGACCGCGCACTTGTTCCACGTCACCTAAGACGAGCATCCGGTGCAACAAAAATTTTTGCACACTTCTGGTGTGCTTCCCCCGAAAGCCGCATCGAACGTGCGACGACATTACCATTACCACTGACTCCAAACGTGGTAACGACTCGCACTTGTTCCACGTCACCTAAGAAAAGCATCCGGGCGCAATAAAAATTTTTTTTAGCACACTTGTGGTGCGCTTCCCGAAAGTCGTGCATCGAACGTGCGACGAGATTACCACCGACTCCAAACGTGGTAACGACCGTGCACTTGTTCTACGCCACCAAAGATGAGCATCCGATGCAACAAAATTTTTTTGCACACTTGTGGTGTGCTTCCCGAAAAAGCTGCATCGAACGTGCGACGAGATTACCACTGACCCCAAACGTGGTAACGACCGCACTTGTTCCACGTCACCTAAGATGAGCATCCGGTGCAACAAAATTTTTTTTGCACATTTCGGTGTGTGCTTCAAAGCCGTGCATCAAACGTGCGACGACATTACCACCATCGACTCCAAACGTGGTAACGACCGTGCACTTGTTCCACGCCACCTAAGATGAGCATCCGGTGCAACAAAATTTTTTTTGCACACTTCGTGTGTTCCCCCGAAAGTGCATCGAACGTAACGCGACGACATTACCACTGACTCGAAACGTGGTAACGATCGTGCACTTGTTCCACGTCACCTAAGATAAGCATCCGGGCGCAATAAATTTTTTTTTTTTTGCACACCTGTGGTGCGCTTCCCGAAAAGTCGCATCGAACGTGCGACGAGATTACCATCGACTCCAAACGTGGTAACGACCATGCACTTGTTCCACGCCACCTAAGATGAGCATCCGTGCAACAAAATTTTTTGCACACTTCTGGTATGCTTCCCGAAAGCCGCATCGAACGCGGGGACGACCTTACCACTGACTCCAAATGTGGTAACGACTGCGCACTTGTTCCACGTCACCTAAGATAAGCATCTGGTGCAATAAATTTTTTTTGCACACCTGTGGTGCGCTTCCCGAAAGTCGCATCGAACGCGCGACGAGATTACCACAGACTCCAAACGTGGTAACGACCGCACTTGTTCCACGTCACCAAAGATGAGCATCCGATGCAACAAAATATTTTTGCACACTTATGGTGCGCTTCCCGACAACCGTGCATCGAACGTGCGACGAGATTACCACTCGACTCCAAACGTGGTAACGACCGCGCACTTGTTCCACGCCACCTAAGATGAGCATCCGCTGCAACAAAAATTTTTGCACAGTTCTGGTATGCTTCCCCGAAAGCCGCGCATCAAACGTGCGACGACATTACCACCGACTCCAAACGTGGTAACGACTGCGGCACTTGTTCCACGTCACCTAAGATAAGCATCCGGCAGAACAAAAATTTTTGCACACCTCGTGGTGCGCTTCCCGAAAGTCGTGCATCGAAACTGCGACGAGATTACCACCACTCCAAACGTGGTAACGACCGTGCACTTGTTCCACGTCACCTAAGATGAGCATCCGGTGCAACAAAATTTTTTGCACACTTCTGGTGTGCTTCCCCGAAAAGCCGTGCATCGAACGCGGCGACGACATTACCACCGACACCAAACGTGGTAACGATCGTGCACTTGTTCCACGCCACCTAAGATAAGCATCCGCGCAATAAAATTTTTTTTGCACACCGTGGTGCGCCTCCCGAAAGTCGTGCATCGAACGCGCGACGAGATTACCATCCCGACTCCAAACGTGGTAACGGCCGTGCACTTGTTGCACGCCACCAAACATGAGCATCCGATGCAACAAAATTTTTTTGTACACTTGTGGTGCGCTTACCGAAAACTGCATTGAATGTGCGACGAGATTACCACCGACTCCAAACGTGGTAACGACCGCACTTGTTCCACGTCACCTAAGATGAGCATCCGGTGCAACAAAATTTTTTGCACACTTCGTGTGCTTCCCCGAAAGCCATGCATCGAACGTGCATGCATTTACATTACCATCGACTCCAAACGTGGTAACAACTCTACACTTGTTCCACGTCACCTAAGAAAAGCATCCGCGCAATAAATTTTTTTTTTTGCACACCTGTGGTGCGCTTCCCGAAAAGTCGTGCATCGAACGTGCGACGAGATTACCACCGACTCCAAACGTGGTAACGACCGTGCACTTGTTCCACGCCACCAAACATGAGCATCCGATGCAACAAAAATTTTTTGTACACTTGTGGTGCGCTTACCGAAAAACTGTGCATTGAATGTGCGACGAGATTACCACCGACTCCAAACGCGGGTAACGACATGCACTTGTTCCATGTCACCTAAGATGAGCATCCGGTGCAACAAAATTTTTTGCACACTTCGGTGTGCTTCCCGAAAGCCGCATCGAACGCGTGCGACGACATTACCATCGACTCCAAACGTGGTAACGACTGCGCACTTGTTCCACGTCACCTAAGAAAAGCATCTGGCAATAAAAATTTTTTGCACACTTGTGGTGCGCTTTCCCGAAAGTCGTGCATCGAACGTGCGACGAGATTACCACCGACTCCAAACGTGGTAACGACCGTGCACTTGTTCTACGTCACCAAAGATGAGCATCTCATGCAACAAAATTTTTTGCACACTTGTGGTGTGCTTCCCCGAAAGCCGTGCATCGAACGTGCGACGAGATTACCACATCGACTCCAAACGTGGTAACGACCGTGCACTTGTTCCACGCCACCTAAGATGAGCATCCGGTGCAACAAAAATTTTTTGCACATTTCTGGTGTAAGCCGAAAAGCCGTGCATCAAACGTGCGACGACATTACCACTGACTCCAAACGTGGTAACGACCGCGCACTTGTTACACGCCACCTAAGATGAGCATCCGCTGCAACAAAATTTTTTTGCACACTTCTGGTGTGTTCCCGAAAGCCGCATCGAACGCAGTTTTACATTACCACCGACTCAAACGTGGTAATGACTGTGCACTTGTTCCACGTCACCCAAAATAAGCATCCGGCGCAATAAAATTTTTTTTTTTTTGCACACCGTGGTGCGCTTCCCGAAAGTCGTGCATCGAACGTGCGACGAGATTACCACCGACTCCAAACGTGGTAACGACCATGCAATTGTTCCACGTCACCTAAGATGAGCATCCGTGCAACCAAATTGTTTTGCACACTTCTAGTGTGCTTCCCGAAAGCCGTGCGGCCGAACGTATGCGACGACATTACCACTGACTCCAAACGTGGTAACGACCATGCACTTGTTCCACGTCACCTAAGATGAGCATCCGGTGCAACAAAATTTTTTTTGCACACCTCGGTATGCTTCCCCGAAAGTCGCGGCATCGAACGCGGCGACGACCTTCCCACTCGACTCCAAATGTGGTAACGACTGCACTTGTTCCACGCCACCTAAGATAAGCATCCGGTGCAATAAATTTTTTTGCACACCTGTGGTGCGCTTCCCGAAAAGTCGCATCGAACGTATGCGACGAGATTACCACCGACTCAAACGTGGTAACGACCGCGCACTTGTTCCACGCCACCAAAGATGAGCATCCGATGCAACAAAAATAATTTTGCACACTTATGGTGCGCTTCCCGACAACCGCGCATCGAACGTGCGACGAGATTACCACCGACTCCAAACGTGGTAACGACCGCGGCACTTGTTCCACGCCACCTAAGATGAGCATCCGTTGCAACAAAAATTTTTGCACGCCAGCTCGTATGCTTCCCCGAAGCCGTGGCATCAAACGTCGGCGACGACATTACCATCGACTCCAAACGTGGTAACGACCGCGGCACTTGTTCCACGTCACCTAAGATAAGCATCCGCAGAACAAAATTTTTTTTGCACACCTGTGGTGCGCTTCCCGAAAGTCGCGGCATCGAAACCGCGACGAGATTACCATGCACTCCAAACGTGGTAACGACCGTGCACTTGTTCCACGTCACCTAAGATGAGCATCCGGTGCAACAAAATTTTTTGCACACTTCTGGTGTGCTTCCCGAAAGCCGCATCGAACGCGGCGACGACATTACCACCGACACCAAACGTGGTAACGACTGTGCACTTGTTCCACGTCACCTAAGATAAGCATCCGGCGCAATAAAATTTTTTTTTTGCACACCAGTGGTGCGCTTCCCGAAAGTCGCGTGCATCGAACGTGCGACAAGATTACCACTGACTCCAAACATGGTAACGACCGCACTTGTTGCACGTCACCAAACATGAGCATCCGATGCAACAAAAATTTTTTGTACACTTGTGGTGCGCTTACCGAAAAACTGTGCATTGAATGTGCGACGAGATTACCATCGACTCAAACGTGGTAACGACCGCGCACTTGTTCCACGTCACCTAAGATGAGCATCAGGTGCAACAAAATTTTTTGCACACTTCTGGTGTGCTTCCCGAAAAGCCATGCATCGAACGTGCGACAACATTACCATCGACTCCAAACGTGGTAACAACTCCGCACTTGTTCCACGTCACCTAAGAAAAGCATCTGGCGCAATAAAATTTTTTTTTTGCACACCTGTGGTGCGCTTCCCGAAAGTCGCATCGAACGCGACGAGATTACCACTCGACTCCAAACGTGGTAACGACCGCGCACTTGTTCCACGTCACCAAAGATGAGCATCCGATGCAACAAAATAATTTTGCACACTTATGGTGCGCTTCCCGACAACCGCATCGAACGTGCGACGAGATTACCATCGACTCCAAACGTGGTAACGACCGTGCACTTGTTCCACGTCACCTAAGATGAGCATCCGTTGCAACAAAAAATTTTTGCACAGTTCGGTATGCTTCCCGAAAGCCGCATCAAACGCGCGCGACGACATTACCATCGACTCCAAACGTGGTAACGACTGCGCACTTGTTCCACGCCACCTAAGATAAGCATCCGCGTAACAAAAAATTTTTGCACACCGGGTGCGCTTCCCCGAAAAGTCGCATCGAAACTCGCGACGAGATTACCATTGCACTCCAAACGTGGTAACGACCGCACTTGTTCCACGCCACCTAAGATGAGCATCCGGTGCAACAAAATTTTTTTTTGCACACTTCTGGTGTGCTTCCCCCGAAAAGCCGCATCGAACGTGCGACGACATTACCACCGACACCAAACGTGGTAACGACCGTGCACTTGTTCCACGCCACCTAAGATAAGCATCCGGGCGCAATAAAATTTTTTGCACACCGGGTGCGCTTCTCCGAAAAGTCGCATCGAACGTGCGACGAGATTACCACTGCCTCCAAACATGGTAACGACTCGCGCACTTGTTGCACGCCACCAAACATGAGCATCCGATGCAACAAAATTTTTTTTACACTTGTGGTGCGCTTCAAAAAACTGTGCATTGAATGTGCGACGAGATTACCACGACTCCAAACGTGGTAACGACCGCGTGCACTTGTTCCACGCCACCTAAGATGAGCATCCGGTGCAACAAAATTTTTTTTGCACTTCGGTGTGCTTCCCGAAAGCCATGCATCGAACGCGGCGACGACATTACCATCGACTCCAAACGTGGTAACAACTCTGCACTTGTTCCACGTCACCTAAGAAAAGCATCTGGCGCAATAAAATTTTTTTTTTTGCACACCTGTGGTGCGCTTCCCGAAAGTCGCGCATCGAACGTGCGACGAGATTACCACCGACTCCAAACGTGGTAACGACCGCACTTGTTCCACGCCACCAAACATGAGCATCCGATGCAACAAAATTTTTTTGTACACTTGTGGTGCGCTTACCGAAAACTGTGCATTGAATGTGCGACGAGATTACCACTAACTCCAAACGTGGTAACGACCGCACTTGTTCCACGCCACCTAAGATGAGCATCCGGTGCAACAAAATTTTTTGCACACTTCTCGTGTGCTTCCCCGAAAGCCGCGCATCGAACGCGGCGACGACATTACCACTCGACTCCAAACGTGGTAACGACTCGCACTTGTTCCACGTCACCTAAGAAAAGCATCTGGCGCAATAAAAATTTTTTGCACACTTGTGGTGCGCTTCCCCGAAAAGTCGTGCATCGAACGTGGCGACGAGATTACCACCGACTCCAAACGTGGTAACGACCGTGCACTTGTTCTACGCCACCAAAGATGAGCATCCGATGCAACAAAATTTTTTTGCACACTTGTGGTGTGCTTCCCGAAAGCCGCGGCATCGAACGTGCGACGAGATTACCATCGACTCCAAACGTGGTAACGACCGCGGCACTTGTTCCACGCCACCTAAGATGAGCATCCGTGCAACAAAATTTTTTTGCACATTTACGGTGTGTTCCGAAAGCCGTGCATCAAACGTGCGACGACATTACCACCGACTCCAAACGTGGTAACGACCGTGCACTTGTTACACGCCACCTAAGATGAGCATCCGCTGCAACAAAATTTTTTTGCACACTTCTGGTGTGTTCGAAAGCCGCGCACGAACGTGCGGACGACATTACCCCCGACTCGAAACGTGGTAACGACTGTGCACTTGTTCCACGTCACCCAAAAATAAGAATCTGGCGCAATAAAATTTTTTTTGCACACCTGTGGTGCGCTTCCCGAAAGTCGTGCATCGAACGCGGGCGACGAGATTACCACACGACTCAAAACGTGGTAACGACCATGCAATTGTTCCACGTCACCTAGATGAGCATCCGTGCAACCAAATTGTTTTGCACACTTCTAGTGTGCTTCCCGAAAGCCGCGGCGTCGAACGTGCGACGACATTACCATCGACTCCAAACGTGGTAACGACTCGCACTTGTTCCACGTCACCTAAGAAAAGCATCCGGCGCAATAAAATTTTTTTTGCACACTTGTGGTGCGCCTTCCTAAAAGTCGCATCGAACGTGCGACGAGATTACCATCGACTCTAAACGTGGTAACAACCGCGGCACTTGTTCCACGCCACCAAAGATGAGCATCCGATGCAACAAAAATTTTTTGCACACTTGTGGCGCGCTCCCCAAAGCCGTGCATTGCGACGAGATTACCATCGACTCCAAACGTGGTAACAACCGTGCACTTGTTCCACGCCACCTAAGATGAGCATCCGTGCAACAAAATTTTTTTCCACACTTCTGGTGTGCTTCCCGAAAGCAGCGCATCTAACGTGCGACGACATTACCATCGACTCCAAACGTGGTAACGACCGCACTTGTTCCACGCCACCTAAGATGAGCATCCGTGCAACAAAATTTTTTGCACACTTCTGTGTGTTCCCGAAAAGCCGCATCGAACGCGGCGACGACGCGGCGTTACCGACTCGAAACGTGGTAACGATCGCGGCACTTGTTCCGGCCACCTAAGATAAGCATCCGGGCGCAATAAAATTTTTTTTTTTTGCACACCGGTGGTGCGCTTCCCGAAAGTCGCCCATCGAACGCGTGCGACGAGATTACCACCGACCCAAACGTGGTAACGACCATGCACTTGTTCCACGCCGCCTAAGATGAGCATCCGGTGCAACAAAATTTTTTTGCACACTTCTGGTGTGCTTCCCGAAAGCCGCAGCATCGAACGCGCGACGACCTTACCAAAGACTCCAAATGTGGTAACGACTGTGCACTTGTTCCACGTCACCTAAGCTAAGCATCTGGTGCAATAAATTTTTTTTTGCACACCTGTGGTGCGCTTCCCGAAAAGTCGCATCGAACGTGCGACGAGATTACCATCGACTCCAAACGTGGTAACGACCGCACTTGTTCCACGTCACCAAAGATGAGCATCCGATGCAACAAAATATTTTTGCACACTTGTGGTGCGCCTTCCGACAACTGTGCATCGAACGTGGCGACGAGATTACCACCGACTCCAAACGTGGTAACGACCGCACTTGTTACACGCCACCTAAGATGAGCATCCGCCGCAACAAAATTTTTTTGCACACTTCGGTGTGTTCCCGAAAGCCGCGCACGAACGTGCGACGACATTACCACTGACTCGAAACGTGGTAACGACGTGCACTTGTTCCACGCCACCCAAGATAAGCATCCGGGCGCAATAAAATTTTTTGCACACCTGTGGTGCGCCTCCCGAAAGTCGCATCGAACGTGCGACGAGATTACCATCGACTCCAAACGTGGTAACGACCATGCAATTGTTCCACGTCACCTAAGATGAGCATCCGGTGCAACCAAATTGTTTTGCACACTTCTAGTGTGCTTCCCGAAAAAGCCGCGGCGTCGAACGCAGCGGCGACATTACCATCGACTCCAAACGTGGTAACGACTCGCACTTGTTCCACGCCACCTAAGAAAAAGCATCCGCGCAATAAAATTTTTTTTGCACACTTGTGGTGCGCTTCCCGAAAAGTCGCATCGAACGTGCGACGAGATTACCACTGACTCCAAACGTGGTAACAACCGCACACTTGTTCCACGCCACCAAAGATGAGCATCCGATGCAACAAAATTTTTTTGCACACTTGTGGCGCCGCTTCCCGAAAAGCCGTGCATTGCGACGAGATTACCATCGACTCAAACGTGGTAACAACCGTGCACTTGTTCCACGTCACCTAAGATGTGCATCCGGTGCAACAAAAATTTTTTGCACACTTCGTGTGCTTCCCCGCAAGCAGCGATCTAACGCGGCGACGACATTATTACCACCGACTCCAAACGTGGTAACGACCGTGCACTTGTTCCACGCCCCTAAGATGAGCATCCGTGCAACAAAATTTTTTTGCACACTTCGTGTGTTCGAAAAGCCGTGCATCGAACGTGCGACGACACGCTTACCACCGACTCGAAACGTGGTAACGACTGTACTTGTTCCACGTCACCTAAGATAAGCATCCGGCGCAATAAAATTTTTTTTTGCACACCGTGTGCGCCTCCCGAAAGTCGCCCATCGAACGTCTTGACGAGATTACCACTCGACTCCAAACGTGGTAACGACCATGCACTTGTTCCACGCCGGCTAAGATGAGCATCCGGTGCAACAAAATTTTTTGCACACTTCGGGTGTGCTTCCCCCCGCATCGAACGTCGCGACGACCTTACCACCGACTCCAAATGTGGTAACGACCGTGCACTTGTTCCACGTCACCTAAGATAAGCATCCGGTGCAATAAATTTTTTTTGCACACCTGTGGTGCGCTTCCCGAAAGTCGCATCGAACGCGGCGACGAGATTACCACTCGACTCCAAACGTGGTAACGACCGCACTTGTTCCACGCCACCAAAGATGAGCATCCGATGCAACAAAATTTTTTTGCACACTTGTGGCGCCGCCCCCAAAGCTGTGCATTGCGACGAGATTACCATCGACTCCAAACGTGGTAACAACCGTGCACTTGTTCCACGTCACCTAAGATGAGCATCCGTGCAACAAAATTTTTTTCCACACTTCTGGTGTGCTTCCCGAAAAGCAAATGCGATCTAACGTCTTGACGACATTACCACCGACTCCAAACGTGGTAACGACCGTGCACTTGTTCCACGCCACCTAAGATGAGCATCCGGTGCAACAAAATTTTTTGCACACTTCTGGTGTGTTCCCGAAAGCCGCATCGAACGCGGCGACGACGCGCTACCATCGACTCAAACGTGGTAACGATCGTGCACTTGTTCCGGCCACCTAAGATAAGCATCCGCGCGCAATAAAATTTTTTGCACACCGGTGGTGCGCTTCCCCGAAAGTCGCCCATCGAACGCGGCGACGAGATTACCACCGACTCCAAACGTGGTAACGACCATGCACTTGTTCCACGCCGCCTAAGATGAGCATCCGTGCAACAAAATTTTTTGCACACTTCGTGTGCTTCCCGAAAGCCGTGCATCAAACGCGACGACCTTACCAGTGATGACTCCAAATGTGGTAACGACTGTGCACTTGTTCCACGTCACCTAAGCTAAGCATCCGGTGCAATAAATTTTTTTTTTGCACACCCGTGCGCGCTTCCCCGAAAGTCGCGGCATCGAACGTGCGACGAGATTACCACTGACTCAAACGTGGTAACGACCGTGCACTTGTTCCACGCCACCAAAGATGAGCATCCGATGCAACAAAATATTTTTGCACACTTGTGGTGCGCTTCCCGACAACCGTGCATCGAACGCGCGACGAGATTACCACCGACTCCAAACGTGGTAACGACCGTGCACTTGTTACACGCCACCTAAGATGAGCATCCGCTGCAACAAAATTTTTTGCACACTTCGTGTGTTCTCGAAAAGCCGCGATCGAACGCGGCGACGACATTGCCGATCGACCAAACGGGTAACGACTGCGCACTTGTTCCACGCCACCCAA